>ML179292.1:10159-38920 GCA_004369135.1 Dendrothele bispora CBS 962.96 | reverse complement strand
CGAGATTTGGTACGGTTTTCTTTGCAAGAGCCCAATTCTCTTTGGCCTGCTTAAGCTGAGCGATATGACCAACTCCGGTGACAAGGCAAGAGTTAGACATGGTGACGGAGGCTCTGTCGAGCGCGGCGAAGGCGTTCGCCTCGGAGGCGATCGTCTGCAGGTCCTGGGTTGACAGGTTCGCCTAGAATCACAAATCGAAAGAGTTAGAATGGTTCTAGAACGACGCCATGTCCTCTAGAAAGTATACTCACGAGTGTTGTAGCAAGGTGGCGGGCTGCGGCTTCTACGAACCTGGCCGGGCGCTTCGCCTCCATGAACTCGGATAAGTCGTTGGTTGCCGTCGTAATGGGCTCGATTAGCTCTGTTGACGTTGCCATAGGCGAAAATGAGACAAGTGAGGACAATACTGAAAATGAGTATGGAAGACAGTTTGAATACTGTGACGAGAGGAAATTGGTATGAAGATTGTAGTAGAAATATCCTTCTTTTATACCTTTCCGACAAGTTTATCAATAAATTCAAAGATATATTATTCTTTTTCCTTGTCACACTACAACTGAGGGCAGTTGTCCTTTTTTTAGTGTGGGGGAGAGAGGCGAAATCGCGATTCTAGATAGACTTGTGGCGATAATTTTTCGAATTTGACATAGTCAAAAATCTTAAAAATCGCGTATCTATAGATCTAGAGATAAGCAAAACTGCTAATATTGCGGTGCGGATATCTCTTGAGGTCAGGAACGAGAACTTAGAGAAATCGCCGACGATTCAGCGCAAGTTGTGCAACAAAGGCATTTTTCTATTTATATACAAAAGGGCTCATTAAAATGAGCGACAGGAGCAAATGACTATGTATGTATGCTACATTACATAGTAGATCGATAGTAGAGCGGGGGTTTTTGGTGCAAGTAGGTGATACGACGTAGTAACAAAAATAAAAAAAGAAAGTTCTGCAAGGAGTCTCCGAAACATCAAACCAACCGAGCATCCGTTCAAGCCGAGTCTTGTTCTTCAACGTCCGCGGGCAAGTCCTCGTGCGACTCGTCGGTTGCTGTCTGGGTCTCGACGATGGTGGAGGTTTGTAAGAAACTCGCCTCGTGATCCGCAAGCAAGTCTTCGACGGTTGCAGGACCAACAGGAGAGCGAGGAGTCGGTGTAGGAAGACGAACTCGAGAGCTAGAAGCAACTGGTTGTTGATCTAGATCGAGGTCGGTGGTGAGGGTGAAGGTGTACTCGGGAGAAGAAACACGACCGGAACGGGAAGCGGCGAGACGTTCGAGCCAAAGACTGGCAGCAGAGAACGGCTGGTTGAAGGAAGTATTTTGGTCGTCGTCGAGCTCTTGAAGAGACTCGAAAATCTGCCTGGCATCACCTTCAGAAGGAACAAATGACCAACCACAAGCGAGAGAGAGTTCTCGCACCAGATACACTAGTACTTTTGCAAAAGTACTGGACAGTTAGTCCGCACATGTTTTGCAAAAGTTACGGGCAATACTTAACCTGAAAAAAACACTTGTTAGAGTTAGGGTTAGAGTTAGGGATAGGTTAGGGATAGTGTTAGGGTTAGTGTTAGTGTTAGTGTTAGGGTCTGGTTAAGGTTAGGGAAGGTTATTTATGCAAAAAAAGGGGTTTTGCAATATTTTATGTATTTGTTTGTCTATGTTTACAAGTAGTGTTAGAATGGCTCACATTAGTTCTGATGACAAATTTACCCTTGGAACACCTGCCAAATAGGGAATTCCAGTCTAAGAGGGTCTTGCTAACCCAAATAGGGCAAAAAAACGAGGTTTTAATGCTAATTTCTTGAAATTATTGTTTGGATCTACTTTTGTAAAAGTGGTCTTTTTTGGGCCTTTTTAGTGCTAAAAACCCCTTGCCCATAACTTTTGCAAAACACGTGCGGACTAACTGTCCGGTACTTTTGCAAAAGAATTAGAGTATCGACTGGTTCTCGAAGCTTGTTGTCGTCGAGCTCGAAGTCAGGGTTGGAAAGCTCGATCTGCCACAGGAGACGAGGTACATCAGTCAGTTGCCGCTGCAACTGAGCGATCTCCTCCTCACGGAAACGGTTGAGACGAAGGAAGTGGTTCGAAGCAGCTGCCGTGATCTCGTTGAGGGCAAGAACGCGTTGGATTTGATGATTTATGGCTATAGAAACCATAAGTCAGTGTTAATGGATTCTAGAAAGTAGTTCTAGAAAGAAAGAAAGACGTACCGGGGCTAGACTGTTGAACAATGTGGTGTACGCCTTGAGCGAAGATTTCGAGACGGTCCAAAGACATCTCGAAAGAGCAATGACGACCGGCGGTGTGGCAGCGATTACACTGTTTGCCGGGACCTTGATACACGCAGCTGCGGTAATGGGTGTCGGTGGCGCAAGTAGAACAAACGGAACGATCGACGGTACCCGAGAACGAATGATTCGTCTCGAGGAGGTCCTCGACGTTGAGCATGCTACCGGTTCTGTTGACAAAGATGTAACCGGCTACAAGTCTGGTTAGTTTGTGATACTAGAAAGCAAGAGAGCGTACTTACAGCCAGCGTGAGCGCTAAAGTTGGGATCTCGAAGCATAGCGTGGCGAGGAAGTTTAGATCGAATGATCTAGAGAGAATGTTAGAAAGAGTGAAGAAAGAATCGAGAAAAGACTTACGCGAGTAGGAACACCAACAGGAGCAGTAAGAGCTTCCTCGTTGGTACCATCCTGGACGTCAGGATCCTCCTCGTTAGTGTCAGGACGGTCTAGAGCCGGAGGTTGACGAGTTTTCGAAGAGCGAGTGCGGTGTCGGGTACGCTTGACGGTCTTCTCTTTCTGTTGAACAGGAGAAGGGGGACGCTCAGCGTCAGCATCGGTAGCCTCTTCTTTGGAACCTTCTCCTTCTTCAACTTTTTGGTCGGCAGTCCTTTCTCCTTCTTCCTCCTCTTCTTCTTCGGATTCTTCTTGGGAAGCGTCGTCGATGAAGGAGCTCATTGAGCCTGCCTTCTGCTTTTGCCGAGATCTAGACGTCGACGCGGGTTTGAGAGGAGATACCGGTCGATTCTGAAAAGATGGTGAATGGCCATTATTAAAATAAAAGAAAGTAATAGCTTACTTTGGGACGAAGTTGTCGGGTATTTGAAGGTTTCGGGGCCTGCTGTTTTGCTTTCTAGAAAGAAAAGTCAATATCAGCTAGAAAATACTATAAAGTAGTCCCTACCTTTGTAACTGGAGTCTCGTCAGGACTATCTTCAAGGCGTTCGGACATGGAGGCTTCTTGGGCTTCGCGTTCGAGGGCTTGAACCTCTCTAGAACGTTTGGTTGACTGTTTGGCTGGTGGGAGCGGCTTTTTGACTGTAATCGGAGGGGGCATCATAACTTGGGGAGTAGACTTGGTCGAAGTTTTGCGAGAAGTAGTGGCTGAAGGAGCATCAGGAATAGTAAAGGCAGACGGTTTTCGCGGAGTGATACCGGGAATGGCGCCAGCTTTGGCAGCGGGCTTGGTAGGCTTAGGTGCAGTGAATTTTAGCGGGCAACTTGGATTCGAAAAGGAAACTTACGTCGAAGAAATCGTCGAGAAGATCCAAAGGATCACGAGGTGGCTCGGGAGGCAAATCTCGATTAAACCAAGCCTATTAAAAAAAAAAAAAAGGAATCGGGTTAAGTTCGAGAATTTAGCTAAAGGAAAACACTTACATGGTGTTTGGACAACGAGCGAAGGTTATCTTTGCTGAGGAACCAGTCGGGAGTGTCGGACACGTTGATTTTGGCACGCGCGTACTCTGATTTGATGTTCATAATAACGAGGTGGAGGACGAAAATGGCACCGAGAACCCAGTTGGGAACGCGTTGGTTTGCCTCGAAGCGGAGACGATCGACCAAGGGAGTAGCCTGTCGTAGGAGATTTTCGAAGTCGGCTGGCGCAGTGGCGCGACCATTGGCGCGATTGTCTTCGAATGGCTTCACCAGTGCGGTCAAACTGAGCACGGAACGGACCTGGTCATCGGTAAGACTCATCTGTAGGAAAGTCAGTGGGTGTCAGTATGAGAAAAGGGAAGAAAGAAAGACGAAAAACGAAGTTTTTTCTTTCCCTAGACCCTTATAAGACGCGACGCGTCTTAATTGATCAGTATGTAAGAAAACAAACCTTATTTACTGAATGAGAAACGACGGTGTGGCTCCGTTTCTGTGAAGTGTTACTTCACAAAAAGAAGCCAACGATTAGAACGCGACTTTTGTGAAAAGTCTGAAGGTATTCACATTCGGAAAAAGTCGGGATACGGAAAGTTTAGGGCGTAATAGAATATAGATGCGCGCTTGAGCAAGCTAGCGGCAGCTTGGTATCGTGAGAAACCTGGCCTAAATAGGCGTAGATTTCTGTTTTGGTTAAGAGATTGGTTATCGAACTAAAGATCGCTATTATAATACTGTACCTCGCTGACCGAGGGCGGTCAGAATTTTAGTGTGGGGGAGATAACGCGCTTCGAATGCGTTTAAACGTATATTTTTGCGTTTTTACGTTAAATAGTAGTGTTCTAGAAACCTAATAAAAGGTTCTAGAAGTAATCATAGGGCAAACGAGGACTATAGTGAGTCTCGAACTAATAGTCAAAGGATGATAGCAATATCCTCGTTGTCTAGAAGTAGGGTCAGTGACTTCTAGAAAGTCTACGATTGAGAAATGAACTCCACCCAAATCCTAGAACCTTTGAATCAAGTGAAACAACTACGGTACTGGTTCTAGAACCAAGTTGTTATGGCTTGTAGGACGAGTGATCTAGGTAGAACATCGAATCTCAATACTAGTACCCTTACAAAGGTATTAGGAAGTTGACTAGAGTATTGCGCATTCAATTCAAGAGAGTAATAGTAATCTCTACCAAAGACAGAGTCAACAGTAGACTCTAGATACTAAAGGACGGCTCTAGAACAACGCTGGCACGTTGTGACTAAGTCAGTCGTAAGCCGATGTGGCGCAAGTGACGTAGACGCTTAATGGAGAGGATCGACGGTCTGAAAAGCCTATCAATCCGCTCGGAGAGACGTTCCGACCCAGATCTGAATATTCTACCGAGATATCTGGGTTCTAGAAATAATGAGACTGCGTGATAAGTATGCACGAGGCTCTAGAACCTAAATAGGGACATCCGACAGGGAGTAGTGGCGCTCGCCACACTTCTAGATATTAACGGACCAGTCAGTACTGCAAGTAGACGCATGCTACTGATAGGGAGAGTCGAGTCATATTGCGACTAACCAATAGGATCTCGAGAAGACGGATTAGTAAAAGGCTTCAAGGCCGCCACTGATCGAGAGTCGAAATAAAGGGGTGATTCAACTCACCGCCTGATAGCGGATGCGGAGAAACCTCGACGTATCTAGAACAAATATACCCAAGCAAGTAGTAGACCTTAGGAAATTGCGGACTAGAACAATGCACGAATTACCTAGAATATACCGTTACTACCCGAGAATAGCAATAGGTGACCAGATGTCACTTAGATATATGTTTTTGTATTTTTCTTTTCTTTTTATTTCTCGAACAGTATAAATACCATGTACAATAGCTCTAGAAGGACAAGGGGATATTGGCAGACAGCTCGCAGGAACTTCTCGTACTCTTACAGAAGCACCTGACTGCGACCTCTGTCACCAAGATCACCGAGAGTCCGAGATAACTCTATAAAATTTATCATCGTTTTTGTGGCTTATATTAAGCGTTCTACCGAGTGATTTAAGTCATTTATCTTTGCTGGCCTTTTCTAGTTACCTATTCGGTTCTAGAACTGTTTTTGTTGGCTTGAGAGTTCTAGAACTTTCTGGTCACAACGTCTTAGTTGCCCAAGTGTGTAATTTAGGACGTAAAACTTAAAAGAAGTGAATTCAGTTTGCTCTTAACCCAAGTGTGTTAGGTACAGAGCTGTTGCACCTTCATTGTCGTTCTAGACACTTACTAAAGTGTGAGAGGCCTTGCTCTTAACCCAAGTGTGTTAGGTACAGAGGAATAGCTCTTTAGTAACCCAATCCCATACCCTTTTGATCTCGAAGTGAGAGTACTATTGGCACTTAGTGTGATTCTTCAAGTAGAGACAGTTCTAGAAACACTAGACGTCTTCTAGAAAGCAGTTACCTTTGTTCTACAATATCTATAAACGGTTTCTACACTTAAGCACCGCTCGCACAACCGCCTGAACTAGGTCTTGGTCAAGAAGCACTTATACATTGATTGGGGTTTTGTTTGATTCGTTCTAGAGTCATTACATTGTCCTTTTTGGTGTGTTGTGGTATACCATAGTTTAAGCATTTTAGCGCGTAACCAGAGTCCCACTACCAGGTCTCGGGACATGCTTGCTAGGCAAGATAAAAAGGTCCAGCTGGCAGCGACGGCCTATCAGGAAGCTTGGAACGCCAAGAAACTTCTAGTTGGGGGGGATGAAAGTCTGGTGGGCTGGCGGCAGCTTTTGCGGGAACACATCGTATGCATGGAGGATTTGGATGAGGCGGAGCAAAAGAAGGTTAAGGCCATGAAAAGGAAGAAAAATGAGGCAGAAAGAAGAATTCTGAATGGGGAAAATCTGGTTGTGGGCGCCAGGGAGAAGGATCGAGTCCCTTTGTGGATCTGGCATTTCTCGTCAGAAGGGGAACTCAACAGGGATGAGGTACTTTATCAAGGTGTGTGAGTTCGAGGGTGACACATAGAAATGTACTGATGAACCTCTCCCTGTACATTCCGCATTGTAGGACTTTGTCTTGAATGGTGTAAAAGCTATGCTCGGGTGAAGCGCTGGCGTGAAGAGGTGCTATTATTGCAAGAGGAGATGAGACGTTGTCTCGTCACCTTGAGTTGGCAGGAGCAGCAGTGGCTCTTGAAGACGAAGATCGACACCTTTGAGGGGGAGAGGAAAGAAGGTGCCTCTGCTTATGCCTATGAACAGGTAGAGGTCCGAAGGCGCATCTCGAGACGTTTCCAGGACCTTTGGGAGACTGAAGCTACGAAGAACCTTCGCCAATTCTCACCGGAATCACTGGACATTCCAGTTGGAGGGGATAGAGAAGCCGAAGAGGGAGGAGACGGTGAAGACGAGAATGTGGAACTGCAAGATAACGGCTTCGAAGATGAAGAGGTGGTAGATGAAGACGGCGATGATGGAGAGGAACAAGAAGAGGACAACATTGAAGATGACGAAGAGGATATGGAAGGCGATGAAGAAGATCTGGAGATGGACTTAGGGGATGAAGATCTACTGGAGGATCCTGGTCAGAGACTGACCATAAAAGAGATGTTGAGTGCCATAGAAAGAGACCGAGGTGACTTTATTTGATTAAATTAGGGAATGATTCTGATGAGTGTGCTTTATAGACTGATGTGACCGTGGACGGTGGCAGGACATGTCTGATGGCCCTGGATAGACCTTCTGACTTATTTGGACGTGCACGCTGGACGGGCTCTCCAGTACATTTAGATGTGCCCACCTTCCTGTGCACGTGCACGCCAAGCCCCGGATCTGTATGTCCCAATGGTGGACATCACAGGGTTCGTTGGATGCGTTCTCCGGTCGCATCTCCCCCCGAAGACCCAGCGTACGGCGGTGGACGGTGGCAGGCAGGTCGTATGGATCTGGACAGACCTTCAAGCTCATTTGGACGTGCACACTGGACGGATTCTCCGGTGCATTTAGATGTGCACACCTCCCTGCACACGTGCACGCCTAGCCCCAATGGTGGACATCACAGGGCTTGTTGGATGCGTCCTCCAGTTGCATGTCCCCCCCCCTCCCCCCCCCGAAGACCCCAGCGTACGGCGGTGGACCTTGGCAGGTGGACCTGGACAGACCTTCGACCTTATTTGGACGTGCACGCTGGAGGGACTCTCCGGTACATTTCGATGTGCACACCTTCCTCCACCCTGTGTTCGTGTGGATACTCTGTCGGTGACATTTAGAAATGTACGTGTAGTTTGGGCGGAACGTAGTAGTCACGTGTTATTTCATCGTTTTTTGCGTACTAGGTACGAGTCACATGTTATTTCTCCGTAATTTTTGTGTACCTAGTGGTAGTTGAAATGTGAATGGAGAAACTGACGATGACATTGCTAAGTGTACGCCTCCCAGCTGAAAATCACATGAACAAAAGTGTCACACCCGCTTGCTACGACTTCTGGGACGGTGCCGAAGCGATGCCGTCTGTTTTGTCATCATTCTACGGTGCCGGAGGCTCTCAGAACGATGCCGGTGGTGTCCTGGGCATAGGTAAGCGGTTGCCCATGATATTTGCAAGTCCCCAAAGGTCATTTTGTCCTGTACATTGCTATGTGCATCCCAGCACTAGGTGAGATTTTGTTTAAAGTTTTAAAGAAAGAAGTTTACCAGTATCTCAGAACTGTCTACCAACTATACTCTTAAGTTTAGCAGTAGCTCAGAACTGTCACCCCAGTATTGCAAAAGAATTGGACGTGTTATTGGTCAATTTGTGACTTTGAAACCTTGAATCTGTATCTCAGCGGAGATTTGAATCGTACTTTTACACTATCGCATACACACACACACACATTGGTTCATCCTTTGTACTAAAACCACAAAAGACCCTTTCTAAAGAAGTGTTCTGTCACTCAAAAGCACTCGCATTACACTGTTTTGTGTTTGGTTTTTGGTGTTTTTGGTGTCTTTGTTCTATAGACACTTGATTCACTTACCACCACATTAGCGGTACAGGGCTCTCGCTCTAAAATTAATACTGGCACTGTGGCCAAACTTGAGTACCAAGGAATCACGGAAGAACGTTACTTCGACATAATAAATCTATCTAATTATGATGTTATTCTGGGTACACCTTTCTTGTTCCAACATCGGGTATCCATTGGGTTGAATCCGATACGGGTGAATGTCGATAGTATACCTGCACTTCCAATTAGAGGTGACAACGTGAAGGAGCTGTCCTCACGGGCTGCGGACCTGGCTGAAGATAGCATTGAATTGCTTCGCAAGGAGTTGATGGATTATGCCAGGCCTTTATTTCAAGATGCCTCATTAACCCCCCTGCCGCCACTAAGAGCTATCAATCATGAGATCCTATTAATCAACCCTGAACAGGTGATTCCGTGGTGTCCTTCCCGATGTCCAGAAGCTTTGCGCGCCCAATGGGATATAAAAAGGAATGCCTATATTAGTACTGGCCGTTGGAAGGTGACCAACGTGAGAAATACTTGCCCTGTCCTATGTATACCTAAACCTGGTAAACAAAATAATGGTCCTGAGCTTCGTGTTACCTTTGATTTGAGGCAAAGGAATGCTAATACACGCAAATTATCAGCACCTTTACCACCTATTGAAACGGTTTTAAGGCGTGCCGCTCGGAGGAAGTACCGCACAATTATTGATATGCAAGCAGCATATGAACAGGTCCGTGTTATACCTGAGCATGAGAATAGAACTGCTGTTTCCACACTGGATGGCACTATGATTAGCTGTGTCATCCAGCAAGGAGATTGCAACGCTCCTGCGACATTTCAATCTTTGATGAATTATATATTTTCTCATCTCATTGGCGTTTGCCTTGATGTTTACCTAGATGACATTGTTATTTATTCGGACACTTTGGATGACCATAGGAGGCACTTTAAAGAAGTGATTGATATACTGTACTATTTCGACCAACAGTTCAGTAACACATAACGGTGGGGGTCTGAACTGGGTCATTTTCAAAACCGTAACGCATAACATGGGGTCTTGAACTGGAAAATGTATGATTTCATAACATTTTTGTCACATGTTCTCCCAAAAAAGGCATTTCTGAGCGGCCGGCTACGCCGGCATTCAAACCCGTAACACACATTTCAGGGCTGTGAACTACTGTCAGACAAAATCAATGCGTAACACATAACACCCTATGAACTGTTGGTCGTAATAGTACAGTACTTAAAAGAGAAAAGTTTTACTTGAGTGAGAAGAAACTCAAGATTCTCGCAGAGCAATTGAAATTGCTTGGTAGAATTCTCGAGGGCAATGGTATTTGCATGGATCCAGACAAAGTGGATAGTGTTTTAAATTGGAAAACCCCTACCTCTCGAGAACTGTTGCGCACCAGATACAGTAATACACTTCTAATTGTGCATGTCATGATGTCAACACGACAATTGCAAGTGTAGACGTAAGTGGCCATGGTGGCTGAACCCCAAAAAGCCTTAAAAAGCCCCTATCTAAAAATGCCCCCCTGGATCCAAACTGTATCCTGCAACTAGCTACTTAGGTGGTTAGGGATGTTAGGGTTAGTGGTAGGGTTAGTGTTAGGGTGTTAGAGTTAGGGTTTAGGGTTAGGGAAGGCTCTAAAAGCAATGTTTATCAAGTTGTTTACATTTATTTACTTTTAGAATCTAAATGGCTCATATTAGCTCCAATGACAAATCTGCCTCTTAAACACTGATCAAACAGGTAATTCCAGTCAAAGATTGTGACCTCACCCCAAAAAGGGTAATATAGCATGATGTAAGCCTGTTTTTATTATTTATTTATTTTTAAAATGGCCCTTACAGCTACACTTGCAATTGTCGTGTTGACATTTTGACGTGTACAATTAGATGTGTATTACAGCATCAGCTGAAAACTCTGCCATCGGCAACCACTCATCCCAATCGTCCTGTCTCCAGTTACAGAAAACTCGCAAGTATTGCTCGATTTCTTGATTGATCCTTTCGGTTTGTCCGTCAGTTTGAGGGTGGTATGCTGTTGAAGTATTCATCTTGATGCCAAGCATGCGATATAGCTCGCGAATAAACTTGCCTACGAAAACTGACCCTCGGTCACTAATGACCCATTCCGGCAAGCTGAAATCGCGCCACACTCGGTCCAGGAATAATCGCGCTATTCCTTCACTGCTGACCTCGTTGTATGTCGGAATTGACCTGACCCTCTTGCTCAGGTGATCGACTACCACTAAAATTGCAGTGTAACCATGCACCTCTGGTAACTGGGTGATTAAATCAGTCGATACCCTAATACTTTTGCAAAAGTACCGGACAACTTGTCCGCACGGGTTTTGCAAAAGTTACAGACAAGGGTTTTTTAGCACTAAAAAAGCCCAAAAAAGACCACTTTTACAAAAGTAGATCCAAACAATAATTTCAAGAAATTAGCATTAAAACCTCGTTTTTTGCCTTATTTGGGTTAGCAAGACCCTCTTAGACTGGAATTCCCTATTTGGCAGGTGTTCCAAGAGTAAATTTGTCATCAGAGCTAATGTGAGCCATTCCAACACTACTTGTAAACATAGACAAACAAATACATAAAATATTGCAAAACCCCTTTTTTTTGCATAAATAACCTTCCCTAACCTTAACCAGACCCTAACACTATCCCTAACACTATCCTTAACACTATCCCTAACCTATCCCTAACTCTAACCCTAACTCTAAGGGCCAGTTCGGTTGCCCAGGGTTTTTCGTATCACGCTTTAGTTACTAGTAATTAACAAATAGCCGAAGGTGGGAATATCACCATTTATTAGTATCGATTCTTAGTTAGGGCCTGTTTGCTGATGGGAAAAAGGCCTCCCTTTAAAGGAAGTCACTCCGGAGTCGCGCTGGATGTGCCCGTCATCCCGACTCATTCCCGATTCTTGCCGTGTCGTGTCCCGCCTTTAATCTTGACAGACAAAATATTACAATTTACTATATATTCACATTAGATTATATGCTAATATTCTCAAAATTAGCGTCCAAAACTTTCTGTAAAAGACCGCCAATCCACAGTTATCTTACTAGAGCAATATTTGAGCTCATCGTCAGCAACAGCACTGACACAAGTCGGTGAGGTGATGATAGAGAAGCTTGATATGAGTGTGACTGATGTGCCCTCCCGCCGTGAGAATCTGCTACTAATGCCGTGGTAAGTCATCCGAACACCAGGGTTTTTCAGGGGTTTGATAGCTAAAAACTAAGTAATTAAGGACCTAGCTAATTTTTTCTCACCACTGAAAATTAAGGAAATATCACGGTTTTCGAAAAACCCTTGGCAACCGAACTGGCCCTAACAAGTGTTTTTTTCAGGTTAAATGTTGTCCGCAACTTTTGCAAAACCCATGCGGACAAGTTGTCCAGTACTTTTACAAAAGTGATAGTGTATCTGGTGATTAAATTGCACGAGATATATTGCCACAACCTAGTTGGAATTTCGTTTGGGCTGAGCAATCCTTTGGGTTTCCCTGGCATAGTCTTCGTTCGTTGGCAGGTAGGGCATCCGTGTACGTATTTCTCAACGTCCCTGTGAATAGATGGCCACCAGTAGTTACGAGTCCGATTTTAAGAGGATTCGTTTTTAAGGTCTGGTTTTTGGGGTGTTTAAGAGTGCCTTTGTACTTGTTTGACACTTCCACGTGACACAGCCACATTCCTCTAAGCTCTCGAGGTGTTTAAGAGTGCCTTTGTATCTGTTTGGCAATTCCTTCAGCACAGCCACATTCCTCTAAGCTCTTGAGAGTGTTTAAGAGTGCCTTTGTATCTGTTTGGCAGCTCCTTTAGCACAGCCACATTCCTCTAAGCTCTCGAGGTGTTTAAGAGTGCCTGTGTATCTGTTTGGCAATTCCTTCAGCACAGCCACATTCCTCTAAGCTCTCGAGGTGTTTAAGAGTGCCTGTGTATCTGTTTGGCAATTCCTTCAGCACAGCCACATTCCTCTAAGCTCTTGAGGGTGTTTAAGAGTGCCTGTGTATCTGTTTGGCAGCTCCTTCAGCACAGCCACATTCCTCTAAGCTCTCGAGGGTGTTTAAGAGTGCCTTTGTATCTGTTTGGCAGCTCCTTCAGCACAGCCACATTCCTCTAAGCTCTTGGGGGTGTTTAAGAGTGCCTTTGTATCTGTTTGGCAACTCCTTTAGCACAGCCACAATCTTCAAGGCGAGTGCCTTTGTATATGTTTGGCAGTTTCTTTGGCACAGCCACACTTCTTCAAGGCTCTCGAGGTGTTTAAGAGTGCCTTTGTATCTGTTTGGCAATTCCTTTAGTGCAGCCACACTCCTTCGAGTGTTGAAGGGTGCCTTTGTATCTGTTTGGCAACTCCTTTAGCACAGCCACACTCCTTCAAGGCTCGATGTTTAAGAGTAGTACTTTCCACATTTCTTCAAGGCTCTGGAGGTGTTTGAGAGTGTCTTTATTCTGTTTGGCAATTCCATTAGCACGGCCACATTTCTTCGAGGCTCTCAAGGTGATTAAGAGTGTCTTTGTATGCTTAGTCAGAAAACTACTGGTATGCGAGTATACCAGTAGTTTTCTGACTAAGCATATCAAAATCGAGATTCCAGATATTTTCGGGCATGTCTCCAGAATTAACCATCCAATTTATACATTTGGAGGCTCAAATTAAAGCCCTAATTGAGGGGAACTATCCACCAACTCCTGAGGTCCCAAAAAAATTCATTGATAGACCTATGGACAAAAGACCTAGCAAAAAACCATGTTTTTGCACATATCCCCAGAACCAACCATTGAATTTCTGGACTTGGGAGCTCATATGAAAGCCCTAATTGAGAAGGAACCTCCTATAACCTCCAGCAATTTTGAGAAAATTCATTGATAGACCTATAGACAAAAAACATATCAAAAATAATCAAATACCCATTCATTAATACTTTCATGCATATCTCCAGAATCAGCAATTCAATTTCTACAGTTGCAGGTTCAAATTGAGGCCCTGATTGGGAGAAATCTATCCATAACCTCCAGTCACCTCAATAGATATGTGGTTTTTTTTTGTCCATCTATCTATCAATGATTTTTTTTGGGAATGTTGAAGGTCATTGGGTCGCTCCTCTTCAATTCAAACTTTAATCTGAGCTGCAGAGTCTAGGAATTCAAGGGTTCATTCTGGAGATATGCACAAAAATATCTAGATTTTTTGCTGGTTTTTTTTTGTCCACAGGTCTATCAATGGATTTTTTTTGGGACTGCTGGAGGCTATGGGTAGCTCCTCCTGAGTTAGGACTTTGCCCACAAATTGAATGGTAAATTCTGCAGATATCCATGAAAGTATCTGGGTTTTTTAGGTTGTTTGTTCATAGGTTTATCAATGATTTTTTGGGACTGCTGGAGGTTATGTGTAGGTAATTAGAGCTTGAATTCAAACCCCCAAGCATTTACTTAAGGCTTAAATTTGAGCCCCCAAGCATAGAAATTGGATGCTTGATTCTGGAGATTTTCAGTGTTTTTTTCAGGTTTCTTGTCCATAGGTCTATCAATAACTTCTGTGATACTGTTAGAGGCTAAGTGTAGGTTCTGCTCGGCCAGTGCAATATGTGCCCCCAAGTGAAGAAACTGGATGGTTGATCCTAGAGTCTAGAGATATGTCCAAGAAATCTTGGAATGAACAATCATCACTTGCACAAAATTCCAACAGGAGAATTTGACAACATGTGTAATTCAAGTTATTATTTGATTCAACATTTAAACATTGTTTATTAGAAGGAAGTCATGTATGTGAACTTACACATTTATCACAAAAAACAAGACATCAAGATCAATAAATAGCCTTATATAATGTCCTGAGTCAATGAGGTCATGGGTAAACAATATTGTAAATGATACTAATCATGAATGGAATTAGGAAAACTATCAAAAAAGTTAAAACTGAAATATACATTTAATCTACTGCCTATTTTGTCATTTGATTTCTCTAGCATGGCATAACGTGAAAATATTCATAACTCAATAATCAACCAGGTGATAGATATATCTCACCATAACTTGATTTGTACATTTGCATGAAGAGATTTAATTATTTTGGCAATGACCACCTTACATCTTATTGGTGAACAGAACTGAGTGTGGTTTTACAGATGATGTTATAAACAGAAACATGAAAACTGTCTTTAATGGTTTTAACCTGGATCTCCACAAATGTAGAGGCAAAAGCAAGGGCCTGGCGGATCGGCG
Organism: Dendrothele bispora CBS 962.96; assembly: GCA_004369135.1. Lineage (NCBI taxonomy): Eukaryota > Fungi > Basidiomycota > Agaricomycetes > Agaricales > Dendrothele > Dendrothele bispora. The sequence continues at coordinate 24,034 of ML179292.1, read as the reverse complement.
AAGAAGTACCCGGGGTCACATAATTTTTTTCGAGGCCACCATGACCCCTCCCCCCCCCCCCCTTCCTGCCTTATATGGATTATCGAAGGTCACATGCATAAAGATTAGATTAAGATAAGATGTAGATTACAGATATGTGCTACTATGATATCAGTTGTTATGCACAGTTACAGTGTTTTTGGAGACCCTTGTCCACCATTTGATTTTTTGCTGTTCATTAAAATTACTTTAGACAAGGTTTTTTGAAACTACTGTAAAGTCCTTCTCGGTTTTAATATAATATCTTGTGCAATCTCTCTATGAAACTATCAGTGTATCAATACAACACATTGAATATGCACAATATGAAGCTTTTACACAAATATCCATTATCTCTGCCCAATTTGAGGGTATTTTTTAGTGTAGTCACAAAATTTTTTTCCAGCTTCACTGGGACCCCCCCCCCCTCCCTACATCAGGTCCAGGGTCGCCGATCCGCCAGGCCCTTGGGCAAAAGGCTCACTTGTGCATTATTTGTAGTTAGAAAATTCCTCGTAAGGTATCACAGAAATTGTGGACTCGTATTTGCTGGCTTCCTTCTGAAGCCAGCTACTTTCAGCAAGTACCTTAGTACCAACTCGCAGATTTTGGCTAAGGAATAGCACGGGAAACCCGCGGGGAGATTTTTCCAACCCGTCCCCGCCCCGTCAGATTCCCGTCCCCGTCAGACGGGGGCAGGAGAGCAGACGGGGTATGACGGGGCGGGAGATTCCCGCGGGATACAATAAAGAAAATATTTTATGCTAAGTGATACATAATGGAGGTCAGTTGAAATACATCTATTTGTAGTTCTTTTAATAAGTAGAAATTATACTTACTCAATTTGACCAGTTTTTTCTTGATTTACTACATCTACAAATATTGTAGGTTGACCCCGTACCCCACCTCACGGGAGACGGGGTTGGTACGGGCCATGAAATTGTCTCCCGTCCCCGTCCCCGCCTCTCCCGTTCCCGTATTCCCGTGGGTCCCGTCAACCCCGTGCTATTCCTTAGTTTTGGCCTGGCCTGGGTGTCCAGCTAGATAGGTATCATGATGGAATCACATGATTTCGTTTCTCAGCGTGGAGTCGTTTGGGACATAGATCAATCCGTCTTTCTCGATGTAGCCTTAAAGATTCTCCATCAACTGGAATTACGCCAAAGACTAGTGTTGCACGTGACTCGAGTCGCAAAATTTTTTTTGGCGCATGGGGAACGTTCCAGTGATTTTTTGGAACTCATATCATAGTTTAGTGTATTTTGATATTATAAAAATATAATTGGGCAGTATACAAGCAGTTCCTTGTGTTGGAGAGCTTGCGAGTCATTTTGCCCGAGTCACGAGTCATTTGGGTATTTAAAGAGTATTGCTCTTCACCGGCTCTTTTCTTAAATATAAAAATATAATCAGTAGATAGAGAATTTTTTTCCCTTTCTAACGAGCCCTAATAAGTAGGATTTAACGTGGTTTTTTGTGCAAAAAACCTCGAGTCATGGCCGAGTCAAGGCCGAGTCACGAGCGAGTCACGTGCAACACTACCAAAGACGCTTATGTCAACTTTGCGTACTTTGGCAAGATGCTCTGACCGACTTCACCGATCAATGGGAAGACCATTGGGGTCCATCAGCTGCAGAGTTGGAGAAAGCACGTGAACTGGAGTCAGGTTCAGCACCGGATTTAATTGAGGATTATAGCCTTGATGTTACATTTGATCGGGATGTCGATCCAGTCCTTGTGGAACAGCTGGAGACTGTGGCTTTGGCAGATGAGTATACTGTACGATTTCGATCAATTCGCGCGTCACGCGTCACGCGCCATTTTCAAAAACCCCGCCATTATTTTTATTTCGACTTTTCGGATTTTCTGAGATTTATCGAAACCGGAAAAATGACCACTTTTGAGCGAATTGATCGAAATTGTACAGTACTGTACCATTTCGTTCAATTCGCGAAACACGTGACCTATAAATTTTTCCGACAATTCTCCAAAAATCGAGAAAATCGAGAAAAAATTATTGGCGGGGTCAATGAAAAATGGCCGTGACGTGTGACACGCGAATTGAATGAAATGATACAGTAGAGGCGGGATCAGATCAGAAGGGGATACTTTCATCGGTCTATAGAATAAGGTTTTTACTGTATTTAATTAATGAATTTCACAACTTTGATTGGCAATGTACGAGCCAGCTTCATGCCTCAGGTGTCGGAATATGGAGACAAAGGGGATATGTCTATGGTCAATACAGTCAGTCGCACCAAGGGACTTGAGTTATCCAGAATGAGCACTAGAGCATAGGTGATGACTGAGATATCAGTCAGTTGATCTCTCAGTCATTTCAAGGCTATTGAAATATGTATTGCCTTAGAGCGCTTGACTAATAAGATTGCAATAAGGAATCCCTCAGAACACACTTTCTAAGGGAATTCCCTTCAATGACTAATAAGATAGCAATAAGGAATTCCTCAGAACACACTTTCTAAGGGAATTCCCTTCAAAGAAATGACATATGACAAGGAATTCCCTACAGGATGGCAAGGAATTCCTAGAGTTAATATTTGTCAAGGAATTCCTTATGTGATAGCAAGGAATTCCTGGAGCTGGTATTCCACAGGGAATTTCCTACAGGGTAGCCACATGTTACAAGGAATTCCTTGGCCACAGGAATTCCTTGGCAGATAGGTAAAGCTCTTGAGGAATTCCTTGGGAATAAGTTGTCTGGGAGGAATTCCCTATGAATTTTGAGATGGAAGGGAATTCCTTATGGACAAGGAATTCCTTGGTACTGGGGGAATTCCCCATCAGCCCATTATCAATGTTATTCACAGTTCAATATTATCATATGTATCATCAACAGTATTCTTTTACTTTGAGAGAAGTGGTTATTCTTGATTGAAAGCACAGATCATATAAGGGAGTCTGTGAAAAATTAAAATGTAATGGTGATGATTGGACAGGTCTCATATTATTTATCTATTAGATATCATGTAGCTATAGTAGTGTTGTTGTATGCCAGGTAATATATAGTATGTAGTATGATTGAGATAAACATCAACACAAACAGGGCTGTTAATTATATGCTGAATCTCATGTTGAGGACTAATGTTGAATATTGGGGATTAGAGTATACCACCAGGGCAATATTGTAGCTAGAGTATACCACCAGGGCAATGTTGTAGCAAAAGACCACATGATTTGGGAGAATGATACCTCTTATACCACAATATGGAAAGAAAATTTGCTCAAAAAAGTCTCATATCCTGAAGGAATTCCTTGAAAAATAATTTTTATACCAGGGAATTCCTCCAAAAAAATGCTAGGGAATTCCTATGACTGAGGAAATTCCGGGGAATAGGCACCCTTAGGTAAGTTTTGGGTATGAGTTCAGGGTCCTAAGGTGGTATATCTGGTGGGTGCCTGGGATGAGACGTTAGGAATTTGATGAAGTGCGGAGGCGCTGAAGAGAAGAGAGATAATGAAATCTGGATATTGAGAATGATGATGACCAAGACGAAAGTCGACACGAAGAGGAACGCTCATACAGTAGTTGTAAAATTCTAGACGCAGAAATAGAGATCTGTGTTTGTAGAGTTGTCTGGCAATTAGTTCATCGATGTTTGTCTGAAGATGGGTTCTCTAAGAGTCTCTGCATCGTAAGTAGCAATGACGTTTCTGGAAAAGGCTAGCACCTATATGAGGTGGCAACCTAATGACTACAAACACCGTGACAGATCTCTAAGTGAGTCGAGGCCGTTTTGCGCCTAGAATTTTACACCTAATTATATAACGGCAAAATCTCAACTGTAATATCTTCACAAGATCCAGTAAATATGACATGTTCAAACTCCAGAACTAATAGTAAGTAATGGCAATATATCTAATCATCTACGGCATTGTCTTTCCCGGATTCATGTTCTCTGATGATGATATTACAACGATCCAACAACTTCTGCTCATAATAGATCATTCCGAAATCATTGTCTTTCTTGTGTTGGTCTATTGCCTTTATCAGGTTATTCGCAGCTTGAACATCAGTGATCCAGAGCCACTCTTGACTCCAGAACCAGATCCCTGCTGCTTGATAGAAAAATTGCCGAGCCGCAGAATTGTTTCGCTTTCGGGAAGCTGAATGGACCAGCTGTAGAACGGCTTTAGAAAAGGCAATTTGGCTTTTCTCGTGTATGAGGCCGCTGTAGGATTGGCTTTCATTCCAGAAACAGCAGGTAATTTCTTCGAAATGTTCCAAAGAAGTAGCACTCATATCAATTCTGCAGCATTCCTGGATGACATTTGATAATGCTATAAGCATCATGGACAATAAGAACCCCTGCTGTGTGTCCAGACCTTCTGTTGGTAAAGCCACCTCGGGTAACAGTCTCTGTCTGAGAGCATCCATAGTTTCCATGTCTGGACATTGTTTCTGTTGGACAACATTGAGCAGATGACGGCATAACACTCTCTCTGTAAGTGCCAGAACAAGGTTGAAAACATTGTGTTGTGTCACTTCCGGAGATGCTAGTGGCGCATTTTGCAGGACTAATTTCGCAAAGCTATATAAACGGGGTGTAATGCCATGCTTGATGGTAGCCAGACCATCAGCGAGATAGAATCCCTGGATACCAACAATACACCGCCTGGAGTTTTGGCCTGCTAGTGGATGTAGGTCTTGTATCAAGCATCTTTCAATGTGCGTTTGGGTATCCTTTTCAATCAACCAACCACGCTGATTAGTCTCGATTGAGGTGTACTTCTCTATAGCACTCCTACATTTGACTGCGTCTGTATGTGAAGAAAGCGCATGCTTGGTTGCGAAAAAAAGCTTTAATGAGTGACCGAAGATGAAATCTAGATTATTATGACCTGAGACATCTTCAAAATGCTGGATAGCAAATGAAGGTGCTGCTTCATCCTCGTTTAGCTCCAGAGAGGGAACATAGAAGTCATTTGAAACATATGCATCCCAGTGGCGCAGAGAAGAACAGATGAGGTCGGTGGTTACCGGCAGTTCAGTGACAAGAACATGGTTGTGGTCGTCAGCCAGTAATGTGGCTTCTCTCAGATATTCACCGAGTATAGATACCTGAGCAGCTTTCCATCGTTCTGGTTGTTGTAGTGCTAAAACGAGTACTTTTGCTTGTTCGACCAGCCGTGCAATCTCTTCAGAAGATACGGATGCCTCCGAACAGGCCTCAACACCTTTAACTAGGGCTCGAAGGGACTTCAGATTGCTCTTGAAAGCTTGAGAGTCCCAATCGATATCCTCTTCAGAAACAGCTTGTACAATCTTCCATACATTTTGGAGTTTCGTCCATCCTGCAGAGGATGTGGAGAAAAGATGCCCGGTCATCTCATCTATGCAGTACTTCAACCCCTGCATTCTGCTGGTTCGTACCAATGCCAATGCAGAAGGAGAAGTTGCTCCTAATGCTGTCTTGAAATCCCTCAATCTGTTCAACAGAATACGGTCGAACCAGAAAACTCGAACAGAGTCTGAATGGATAGAAGGAATTTCCCTGGGTTTTTGGACCAACATGTAAGCCAAGGACCATAAAGCCTTTATGACAATCATGAGACTATCATGTTGATCACCGAAGCTTGTTTTAAAACTGGACGTGGCGATGAGACTGGAAATACGATGGACGACATTATGTTCTGGTTTAGATGATTGCATAAGCGAAGCAATCAAAGGCCAATTCGCAAGTCGTGCACCGTTGGGACCACATATGGCCTCCGGTATGGTTTTGAGTAGCTTAAGCAACTCCGTATCGTAACTGAGGGATTTGATAGTATACTCCATACATTGACGATCACGTTTTTCTGGTTCTTCTCGCGATTTCTCCAACATTCTCTCAGTGAGAGTGGAATCGATTTTGAAAGTGGGCCATCGTGATATAACATTGTTCACCATAGTCCCCATATACCAGAGTATACCAGATAAAGGAGTCCGATACGGCGCATCCAAAGAAATCAAGGGGATCAACGTCAGACTCATGTAGACAAGGGCGAACACAAACAACGTGCAAGCCATGAGATACATCAGCGGAGCATTGACTGGCTGGAGAAATCCAATCAATCCAGCAAAGAACAGAAATAGTGACGCGTGGAGAAGAATTGGGATGACGTCGACAAAGGTGTGCATTCCAAAGCGCCGCAACCCTAGATAGGAGAAGGCTAGAATTCTCGCCGAAAGCACTGGTGATGGTCGCATGGTGGTCTTGTGGATGAAGTCTCGCGTCCACTGCTGCACAAACGTCGCGAGTAACGAACACGTGAGCCCCAAGACAAGACTGATGAACCAAAAAGTATTGCAGATTAGGGACGACAGCAACGGTTGGAAAGCATTTAGTTCCCCGATGCTTTCTGGGGGACCATTAGACTGTGAGGCCAGTTGTTGAGATATCTGCGTCAGCAATGAGACGGTGGTATCTTGAGGATCTTCCCTAAGGGTTTTGTAGCTTTCGATGACGAAAGCTGTCAGACTGGCGGTATACAGAGCAGACTGAGAAACTCATTAGAAACCTAGAATTTGACAATCATGGAAAGCCTTACAAAGAGTAGCATGCCGTCCATATCTCGCCTCCAACCTTCAAGAAGTGCCTTGTCATAGCGCTCCGCTTCATCTATGTACACAGTCCATAATTTGAAGCAAGCATCGTCATCTGACGTTAATTTGTTTCCCTCTATACGCAGAGATGAGGATACTTATATTCAAAGAGACAAAAGGTCAGCGTACCGGCGTCGCTATGGCCATCGTGTTGACCATTACTGTTCTTTTCAATGTCTGTCGAATCGATTAGATCTACAATTAAGATGATTAAGTTGAGAATGCACGCACCGTATTCTGTCATTGTTGGATTAAAACAGATAATTTGACGGATCAGAGGTGGATTGCTTCGTAGGTACTTGGGGGATATATCAGAAGGATGAAGTTTGCGAGGAAGGGGTATATAAGTGAAAATTTATTCCTTGGTGATCGGGAAAGAGTAATTCGCCTCCTCAGCAAGAAATCTAACATTCAACAATTAGAAACGCCTTTAGATATATAAACCACCCTTCATGCAAGCTGCCATAAAGAAAAGAGTTGAAACTGATGTGGCACATCATTATGTCTTTCACTGAATTTCGGGAGCGCTTGACAGCACCAACTTGTGGCTTCTAGAATTTACCGGCGATCTTGTCGGAACATTTTATGTTACAGCTAGTCGTAAAATTCTAGGTGCGAGACAAGTTTGCGGTAGGGGCAATCGAAATTTTTACATTCTAATGCACTTACCTTCTGCCTCACTGAATATGAATTTCCCTAAGGGGTGAGATCCCACTGATTTCCTCGACGACGAGGCGTCGAAAGACTCACGACTATCTGTTATGAGGTTGTGAGGCTCATGGATTCCCATTTTCATTCAAAGTACTTAGCGACATGAGTTTGAGTCGTGCCAGGCCGAATCGTAGTATAGTGAAGTATACGGTACTCCGTGGAGCACTGGGGTATGATTATCTATATCAGATTCATGATGAGCACTTGTCCGGAGTGTTTGAGAGCGAAAATTTTAGATAGTTGATGGTCGTTGGTTTGGGACGTGTCTTCAACTTCAACTTGGAATGCCTTCGGCGCATCCACTACCCCCGTGAGAACTGTATGCGCATCTGGCGGATCGTTCACCCTTGACTTCGGCATTCGGCCATGCAGACGTTCGTCCATCTCTCATTAAGACTGAGCCCATTTAAGATCCTCCGTTCATCTACGCCGTCTTCCCGCCCTTTCGGTGTAACCGAAATCCCACTCACCTAAGTACTCACCCCCGATATCACCTCCGCCTCCGACCTCCAACGTGAGGTCGTTTTCAACAACACGGCTTCCGGAATGACGTGTTTCAAACAAGCATCCCCAGCTAGGAAACTAGTGAACCTTCTAGGTATTCCGATGGTAGCGGTGACTTCCGAGTCATCATGTCGAGTATGATGGCTGCACGGCAGGATATTTGAAGCAAGCTGGGGCGGATATAAAACATATACTTTTGGCAGATGAAGGGATTCATGGGAATGGGCGTATGATGTTTATGGAGAAGAACGGTATGGAGATTGCGGAGCAAGTAGTGAGGAGGTGGACCAAGGAGACGTTAGGAATTTGATGAAGTGCGAAGGCGCTGAAGAAAGGAGAGGATGGCGAAATTTGGGTATTAACGATATGTACCGGTAATTAAGACAAAAGTTTACATGAAGAGAAACGCTCGTAACGTTTCCTGTCTCTCTTACTAGTCCCGTTGTGATATTGAAAACTGTCGATGGTATTCAAGGGTTATCCCATTTCGCCATGATAGATTCCCCGCTCAGTCTTTCACAATGCACATCATAGCTTTGGTCGATGATATAGCACACATATGCGGGCCTTCTAGCTGGTATGGGGTCGTGTCTTGTCCCTACTGGTCGTCCGGCTGTTCCGACCGGGGACCCTGCCGTGTAATAACTAAAACTAACTATATAACTTACCCATTGGGTTACCCAATGACACTTTTTGAAGGTCACGAGGCCGTGCGGCCTGTCACTCATGACATGTATGAACGTTCGAACAGACAAGATCTGCACTTTTCAACCACCATCACTACGACCTTAATGGCTAGTACGTATTGTCACTGCGAATAACACGGAACTCCGCTTCCCGGAACATCTGGACCCTAGCTTCGAGAGAAGAACAGATGTTTTCCTCGCCACTCGTAGATGTGGATTGGCCAGCAAAAAAAAAGTCTCAGAAGGATCGTATCCTCCTAATACTTCTCGTCAAGCTCAATAATATCGGATTGCCAAGAAGATCTTGAATTGCAAAATTTCAGAGAAATGAATTGCCGGTTATTTTTCCTTTTTGCAGCAGTTACGTTTGAAGCTCATATGACTCGAGGATGGAGAGTTCTCAAATAACGAAAAACGATCATCTAGGTATAAAAACCTGCCTACCAGAAGATGATTCCAGCTGGGGGCAACTAGCTAGCTCATTACTACCTTGGACATGTGCTCTTACCAACTCCTTCTCGTCGGACTCGTTCTTCTGCCATATGTCTTCTCCACACCAGGGGTATCTCTAAGCGAAGCTTCACAAGACTCCAACAATGGGCTTCCCAAGGCCCGAGGAACACTACACCGACGAGACTATTTTTACGTAGGAGGTGAATACGTCCCACAAGGAAATTCCACCATCGCTTCTGGTCAGATCTACGTCGAACATCTCGTCCCAGAGCGCGTCACGCAGTCTATTCCGATGGTGATGATACATGGTCATGGGATGACTGGGACAAACTTTTTGAATACGCCTGATGGGAGGTTAGGTTGGGCGGATTACTTTATGAGTGAGGGATTCGAGGTGGGATGATTCACTCTCTCTTCCGTCTTTTGAAAGACCAAACATTCATGCTTGCACAAAGTTATACATAATTGACCAACCTTCTCGCGCACGCTCGGCCTGGCAAATCAACATCGACGGTAACCAATCCACACTCGATGCTTTCTTTGTGGAATCCCGTTTTACTGCCCCCGAGCGTTTCAATCTCTGGCCCCAGGCTCACTTACACACTCAGTGGCCTGGAGAAGGTATTTCTGGTGACCCAGTGTTTGACGAATTCTACGCGTCCACGGTTCCAAGTTTGATTTCGGATGAAGAAAGTTCTGTGAAGATGAAAGCCGCAGGGGTAAAGTTGTTGGATCGGATTGGGAGGGTATGTGTATTAGGCTTCTTACCCGTTCTACTATCTAGGGTCGCCTTTCTTGATTCGCTTTGTTGCGCATCCATGGCTAATGCCCAAACTTTCTTACTTTCTATTCTCAGCCCATTATCCTCCTCACACACTCTCAATCCGGTCAATACGGTTGGAACCTCGCAGACGTTCGTCCATCTCTCATCAAGACCATAATCGCTCTCGAACCCGCTGGTCCTCCCTTCATTAACGCCATCTTCCCACCTTTCACCCCAGATCGTCCCTTCGGTGTAACCGAAATCCCACTCACCTACTCGCCCCCAATAACCTCTGCCTCCGACCTCCGACGCGAGGTCGTTTTCAACGACACAGCTTCTGGAACAACGTGTTTCAGACAAACACCTCCTGCTAGGAAGTTAGTGAACCTTTTAGGTATCCCAATGGTAGTAGTGACTTCCGAGGCGTCGTATCATATCGTATATGATGCTTGCACGGTGGGGTATCTAAAGCAAGCCGGAGTGGATGCAAAGCAGATTTTATTGGCGGATGAGGGGATTCATGGGAATGGACATATGATGTTCATGGAGAAGAACGGTTTGGAGATTGCGGAGAAGGTGGTGAGGAAGTGGATAAAGGAGAGGTTAGGAATTTGATGAAGTGCGGAGGCGCTGAAGAGAAGATCTGGATATTGATGATAATCAAGACGAAAGTCGACGCGAAGAGAAACGCTCATAACATTTTCCGTCCCTGTTACTTACTGATGATGGCACCCAAAAGAGCATTCAATTGGATTCTCACCCAGCCTTTTGTATCACGGCCTTGACTAGTGACTGTCAAGTTCAAACTGGCTACCCTTCGGGTTTTGACGGCAAATTACGACCCAAACCTTGCCGGTCCTATACGAAAGACTTCGGCGTTCGGTCATGCTTTGAAGTTTGATCGCATCCAAACTGACAGTGACAGCGACACGACATATAAGATATGTATCAGACGAACTGCAAGCTTCACAGGTCATGGAACAACACCCTAATCGGCTAGATTGTTTCACAGATCGTTCTTTGCACCGACCTAGAAGACTCGAAGTCGAGTGATAATGAACATCTCTGTTTCTCTCTTTTTTGCTTATGTTTGCCTATCTTTCCTAGACCTGAGCACGGCATTGGGCGCCTTCACTTTCAAACCATTTGACCTCATCGGAATTCAAAGGAAATACAAACAGAAACATCTAGGTTTTGTACATCTTCGGGTGCACGGAGCTCGAACAGGAATGTTTGAATGATCCCGCTTTACCTTCCTTTTGTTCATCATGCGTATCGTTCGTATTGACAGTTGGATATCGATTACATCAACGAGAATGACCCGAGTAGTCACCCTTGGATGTTCTGTATCACTTCATCTCATGTCGATCAGGAGATGTATTATCCAGAGGGCAGGGTTTACATTTATCTTGTCCGACTCCACATACCATTCCTGAGCGCTGAGCTACAACTGACCACTAATTATGGTCTTCTATCTCACAGCGTTTCTCACTAGGAACATATGCTGAATTATCGATGTTATCTCTCGAATCCATTGACAATGCATAAGATGATCAGGCAATTCTTCGCTAATCTTCACCCATCGTAGCGGCAAGAGAGCTTATTTCTACAGCTGCCAAACGTCAAGGGACTCGCATCTCTGTCTTATCAAATAAACTCCCTGTAAAAATCAAATTCCAAGGATACCATCTAGCAAGGCTAACCAGGATTTTGACTAGTAATAAGAACAGCCTACAGTTGAGAACCTTATAAATATCAGCCCAAACTCTCGTATCGAGTGCACTGACACATCAGAGCAGACCTTCCCGCCTGCATTTCTCGCTTCCCCACTCGCTGTCAATTCCACCAGTGCAAAGTCCGATCCACTATGGCTTTTGCTTCTACTTTTCGACTTGGAGCTTTAGGTATGATTTCTTTTCCTATCTATCCCGAATTGACCCATCGAACTTCTCTTTTTTTTTTTGATTTGTAATGGCAGTTGCCCTCATCCTCTGCTCTCTCGTCGTCCTCGGCCTCAGCGCCCATCTGGCCAGCCTGAGTGAAGAAGCTTTTGCATTCGAAGGCCTGGGTATCGCGACTGCTGCGATTACGATTGCTACAGTACCTTTGATGTGAGTTTGTGGCTTTTCAAGTTGGCTTTTTGCGACTTCTTTTTTTCCTTTTGTGTTCGATATGGCCATTTGCTCATCGAAAAGGCTTGAAATATAATCGGTGTTATTTTGGTGTTATTACTACATATTACGCACGTCCATACAGGGTCGGCGTGGATCTGACTCGTAAAGGCGCTTTCACATCGATGGTAGTGGTTGAACTGACGTGGCTTGGTCAGTTGAATCGAGTCCTCTTTCCTTACTGTTGCGGATCGACTGACAAGACATTTGGATCGATTGTTTTTCTTCTGCTTTTCTCCTTTGACACTATAAAGGCAATCCTATGGGTCCTTTGGCTAGCCACTGGGGCAGAAGCGATTCAGATCTTCAATCTCGCTTTTATAGGGTGTGACAATCAACTCGATGATTTCGATGATTTCGAACTGTCGGGTGAGTTTTTTCCTTAGTATAGTCATCGTGGCTATTCACTCAAATGAAACTAACCATTAAATCTTTCTTTTTTTTTTCAAAGACGAATCGACTTGCAGAGAGACCCAAGCCGTTGCTGCTTTTGGTTTCCTAGGCTGGATCATTTGTGAGTCTAAACTCTTCTTCTGTCTTCCATCGATCTACCTTTCGTTCATCCTCTTGCTCACTTACACTGTCTTTTTTTAGTGATGTTCTACTGGGTTTTTCTTCTCGTCGTCATCCATCACGGCTGCCAGTCACGGAAATTCGCAAGTCTGGTTCTCCTCTGTGCACAACATGAAAGCGTACGACTCGAAAGAAGGATCGATGTCGCAGACTCATAACATGAGCACCATGCAATCTCACCATACCCAACAGGTTTGAGATTTGATTTTGCCTCTTTTTTTAAAAAAATTTTTGTCTAGGGATAGCAAGGGCACGTGCGCTGGAGGTTTAGGTTCATGGAAGAGGAGAGGGGGGGGCTAGTGTGATTGTAATTTCAGATTTTTCTGTATTTGTATACCTATCTATGTTGTTCGTTCCTTTCTTTTAGCTGCATCAGAGTTTTGAATCGTAAACAGACCCGACCTAAACCTTATGTAATTAGCTTTACCTTGATCCTATTCGGCGTTCGGTCATGCTTTGAAGTTTGATCACATAACTGACAGTGACACGACATATCACAGGTCATGGAACAACAACACACTTTCGCGTTCTCTTCGACTAGATTATCTCAGTTCTTTGCAGGGCCGACCTAGAAGACTCGAAGTCGAGTGATAATGAACATCTCTGTTTCTCTCTTTTTTGCTTATGTTTGTCTATCTTTTCTAGACCTGAACAACGGCATGGGGCGCCCTCACTTCCGAACATCGATCGACAAATCAGTGCCTGTTTGACCTCGACGGAGGAGGAGGAAATTCAAAACATCTAGATCTATTCCATTACAGTACGTCTTCAAAACGAACTCGAACGGGAATGATCCCACTTCTTCTCATGTCGATCAGAGATCTATTAATTCGCGGGGCTGGGTCTACATTTATCTTGTCCGAATGTCACTACAATTAGGCACGCCAATTATTGGACCTTCTATCTCACAGCGTTCACCACTAGCAACGCTGAATTATCGATGTCATCTCTCGGATCCATTGACAATGCATAAGATGATCAAGCAATTCTTCGCTAACCTTCACCCATCGTAGCGGCAAGAGCGGTTATTTCTACAGCTGCCAAACGTCAAAGGACTCGTGCCTCCCTGTAAAACACGTTGTATATGTCAAATTACAGGAACTCCATCTACTATGTCAGGATTTTGACTAGTAATAAGAACAGCCTTACAGAGTCGAGAACCTTATAAATATCAACCCAAACTGTTGTATCGACTGCACTGACATATCAGGGCAGACCACCTTTCTAGCTTCCTCACTCGCTGTCAATTTTACCAGTGCCAAGTCCGATCCACTATGGCTTTTGCTTCTACTTTTCGACTTGGAGCTTTAGGTACGATTCCCTTTCCTCATGACTCACTATCTATCCCGAATTGACCCATCGAACTTCTCTATTTTTCTTTCTTGGTTTGTA
>ML179292.1:0-10134 GCA_004369135.1 Dendrothele bispora CBS 962.96 | reverse complement strand
GGGATTCATGGGAATGGGCATATGATGTTCATGGAGAAGAACGGTTTGGAGATTGCGGAGAAGGTGGTGAGGAAGTGGATAAAGGAGACGTTAGGAATTTGATGAAGTGCAGAGGCGCTGAAGAAAGGAGAGGATTGCGAAATTTGGGTATTGACAATAACGATGGTCATCAAAATAAAAGTCTATATGAAGAGAAACACTCCGAGTCGTAACATCTCCTGTCTCTCTTACTAGTCCCCGTTGTGACATTGAAAACTATCGATGGTAATCAAGGGTTGTCCCATTTCGCCATGATGGATTCTCCGCTCAGTCTTTCATATCATAGCTCTGGTCGATGATATAGCACACATATAACTTGATTGGAACTTGGATCCAGATTCCAGATAGATTAATCCCAGTGACACTTTTGAAGATCGTGTTGGTCACGAGGCCGTGTCACTCATGACATGTATGAACGCTCGGACAGACCAGAACTGCACTTTTCAACTCTTTTTCGACCACCATCACTACTATGACCTTTATGGCTAGTACGTATTTCCACTGCGAATAACACGGGACTCCGCTTCCCTGAACATCTGGACCCTAACTTCGCGAGAGAAGCCGCAACCAAATGTTTTCCTCGCCACTCGTAAATGTGGATTGGCCAGCAAAAAAAAAGTCGCAAGATCTCAGAAGGATCGTGTCCTCCTAATACTTCTCGTCAAGCTCAATAATATAGGATCACCAAGAAGATCTTGAATTGCAAAATTTCAGAGAAATGAATTGCCAGTTATTTTTCCTTTTTGCAGCAGTTACGTTTGAAGCTCATATGACTCGAGGATGGAGAGTTCTCAAATAACGAAAAACGATTATCTATTTTACACAGGTATAAAAACCTACCTACCAGAAGATGATTCCAGTTGGGGGCAACTAGCTAGCTCATCACTACCTACGGTTTCCAGTGGACATGTTCTTTTACCAACTCTTTCTCGTCGGACTCGTTCTTCTTCCATATGTCTCCTCATCACCTGTAGTGCCTCTAAACGAAGCTTCACAAGACTCCAACAATGGGATCCCCAAGGCTCGAGGAACACTTCACCGACGAGACTATTTTTACGTAGGAGGTGAATACGTCCCTCACTTTCAAACCATTTGACCTCATCGGAATTCAAAGGAAATACAAACAGAAACATCTAGGTTTTATACATCTTCGGGTGCACAGAGCTCGAAGAGGAATGTTTGAACGATCCCGCTTTACCTTCCTTTTGTTCATCATGCGTATCGTTCGTATTGACAGTTGGATATTGATTACATCAACGAGAATGACCCGAGTAGTCACCCTTGGATGTTCTGTATCACTTCATCTCATGTCGATCAGGAGATGTATTATCCAGAGGGCAGGGTTTACATTTATCTTGTCCGACTCCACATACCATTCCTGAGCGCTGAGCTACTACTGACCACTAATTATGGTCCTTCTATCTCACAGCGTTTCTCACTAGGAACATATGCTGAATTATCGATGTTATCTCTCGAATCCATTGACAATGCATAAGATGATCAGGCAATTCTTCGCTAATCTTCACCCATCGTAGCGGCAAGAGAGCTTATTTCTACAGCTGCCAAACGTCAAGGGACTCGCATCTCTGTCTTATCAAATAAACTCCCTGTAAAAATCAAATTCCAAGGATACCATCTAGCAAGGCTAACCAGGATTTTGACTAGTAATAAGAACAGCCTACAGTTGAGAACCTTATAAATATCAGCCCAAACTGTCGTGACACATCAGAGCAGACCTTGCCGCCTGCATTTCTCGCTTCCCCACTCGCTATCAATTCCACCAGTGCAAAGTCCGATCCACTATGGCTTTTGTTTCTACTTTTCGACTTGGAGCTTTAGGTACGATTTCTTTTCCGCATGACTCACTATCTATCCCGAATTGACCCATCGAACTTCTCTATTTTTCTTTCTTGGTTTGTAATGGCAGTTGCCCTCATCCTCTGCTCTCTCGTCGTCCTCGGCCTCAGCGCCCATCTGGCCAGCCTGAGTGAAGAAGCTTTTGCATTCGAAGGCCTGGGTATCGCGACTGCTGCGATTACGATTGCTACAGTACCTTTGATGTGAGTTTGTGGCTTTTCAAGTTGGCTTTTTGCGACTTCTTTTTTTCCTTTTGTGTTCGATATGGCCATTTGCTCATCAAAAAAACTTGAAATATAATCGGTGTTATTTTGGTGTTATTACTACATATTACGCACGTTCATACAGGGTCGGCGTGGATCTGACTCGTAAAGGTGCTTTCACATCGATGGTAGTGGTTGAACTGACGTGGCTTGGTCAGTTGAATCGAGTCCTCTTTCCTTACTGTTGCGGATCGACTGACAAGACATTTGGATCGATTGTTTTTCTTCTGCTTTTCTCCTTTGACACTATAAAGGAATCCTATGGGTCCTTTGGCTAGCCACTGGGGCAGAAGCGATTCAGATCTTCAATCTCGCTTTTATAGGGTGTGACAATCAACTCGATGATTTCGATGATTTCGAACTGTCGGGTGAGTTTTTTCCTTAGTATAGTTATCGTGGCTATTCAGTCAAATGAAACTAACCATTAAATCTTTCTTTTTTTTTTCAAAGACGAATCGACTTGCAGAGAGACCCAAGCCGTTGCTGCTTTTGGTTTCCTAGGCTGGATCATTTGTGAGTCTAAACTCTTCTTCTGTCTTCCATCGATCTACCTTTCGTTCATCCTCTTGCTCACTTACACTGTCTTTTTTTAGTGATGTTCTACTGGGTTTTTCTTCTCGTCGCATCCATCACGGCTGCCAGTCACGGAAATTCGCAAGTCTGGTTCTCCTCTGTGCGCGACATGAAAGCGTACGACTCGAAAGAAGCGCCGATGTCGCAGACTCATAACATGAGCACCATGCAATCCCACCATACCCAACAGGTTTGAGATTTGATTTTGCCTCTTTTTTTAAAAATTTTTTGTCTAGGGATAGCAAGGGCACGTGCGCTGGAGGTTTAGGTTCATGGAAGAGGAGAGGGGGGGGGGGGCTAGTGTGATTGTAATTTCAGATTTTTCTGTATTTGTATACCTATCTATGTTGTTCGTTCCTTTCTTTTAGCTGCATCAGAGTTTTGAATCGTAACAGACCCGACCTAAACCTTATTGCCGAACCTTTAGGTTGGCTCCTTACACCAAGATTTTTCCAAACTATTCCCACGGGTACCATATATAGCAGGTACCTTCCAAATATATCTTATACTCCGAGTACTAGTAAACCTCTAAAGGTTCGGCCCTCGCCGCTTGCGGCCATACCCCCCAGTCATGTAATTAGCTTTACCTTGATCCTATTCGGCGTTCGGTCATGCTTTGAAGTTTGATCACATAACTGACAGTGACACGACATATCACAGGTCATGGAACAACAACACACTTTCGCGTTCTCTTCGACTAGATTATCTCAGTTCTTTGCAGGGCCGACCTAGAAGACTCGAAGTCGAGTGATAATGAACATCTCTGTTTCTCTCTTTTTTGCTTATGTTTGTCTATCTTTTCTAGACCTGAACAACGGCATGGGGCGCCCTCACTTCCGAACATCGATCGACAAATCAGTGCCTGTTTGACCTCGACGGAACTCAAAGGAAATTCAAAACATCTAGATCTATTCCATTACAGTACGTCTTCAAAACGAACTCGAACGGGAATGTTTGAGTGATCCCACTTCTTCTCATGTCGATCAGAGATCTATTAATTCACGGGGCTGGGTCTACATTTATCTTGTCCGAATGTCACTACAATTAGGCACCGCCAATTATTGGACCTTCTATCTCACAGCGTTCACCACTAGCAACGCTGAATTATCGATGTCATCTCTCGGATCCATTGACAATGCATAAGATGATCAAGCAATTCTTCGCTAACCTTCACCCATCGTAGCGGCAAGAGCGGTTATTTCTACAGCTGCCAAACGTCAAAGGACTCGTGCCTCCCTGTAAAACACGTTGTATATGTCAAATTACAGGAACTCCATCTACTATGTCAGGATTTTGACTAGTAATAAGAACAGCCTTACAGAGTCGAGAACCTTATAAATATCAACCCAAACTGTTGTATCGACTGCACTGACATATCAGGGCAGACCACCTTTCTAGCTTCCTCACTCGCTGTCAATTTTACCAGTGCCAAGTCCGATCCACTATGGCTTTTGCTTCTACTTTTCGACTTGGAGCTTTAGGTACGATTCCCTTTCCTCATGACTCACTATCTATCCCGAATTGACCCATCGAACTTCTCTATTTTTCTTTCTTGGTTTGTAATGACAGTTGCCCTCATCTTGTGCTCTCTCGTCGTCCTCGGCCTCAGCGCCCATCTGACCAGTGAGAGTGAAGAAGCTTTCCATCTCATCGATGCATTCGAAGGCTTGGGTATCGCGACTGCTGCGATCACGATTGCTACAGTACCTTTGATGTAAGTTTGTGGCTTGTCAAGTTGGCTTTTTGCGACTTTTTTTTTTCCTTTTGTGTTCGATATGGCCATTTGCTGATCAAAAAAAATAATCGGTGTTACTACTACACATTACACATGTCCATACAGGGTCGGCGTGGAACTGACTCGTAAAGGCGCTTTCACATCGATGGTAGTGGTTGAATTGACGTGGCTTGGTCTGTTGAATCGAGTCCTCTTTCTTTACTGGTACGGATCAACTGACAAGACATTTGAATCGATTGTTTTTCTTCTGCTTTTCTCCTTTGACACTATAAAGGAATCCTATGGGTCCTTTGGCTAGCCACTGCCAGTGGGGCAGACACAATTCAATTTTTCAATCTCGCTTTCCCATTAGGGTGTGATCGTCTGCATCAAGTCGCTGAAATCGAACTGCCGAGATCGGCGGCGGGTGAGTTTTTTAGTCATTGTGGCTATTCAGTCAAATGAAACTAACCATTAAATTTTTTTTTCTTTAATTCAAAGACGAATTGACCGCAGCTTGCAGAGAGACCCAAGCCGTTGCTGCTTTTGGTTTCCTAGGCTGGATCATCTGTGAGTCTAGACTCTTCTTCTATCCTATCTATCAATCTACCTTTCATCCATCCTCTTGCTCACTTACACTGTCTTTTTAGTGATGTTTTACTGGGTTTTCCTTCTCATTGTCTCCATCACAGCTGCCAGTCATGGAAACTCACAAGTCTGGTTCTCCTCTGTGCATGACATGAATGCGTACGACTCGAAAGAAGCGTCAATGTCGCAGACTCATAACATGGGCACCATGCAATCTCACCATACTCAACAGGTTTGAGATTTGATTTTGCCTCTTTTTTTGAAAAAAATTGTCTAGGGATAGCAAGGGCATTGGACTGGGCATTGTGAGAGGTTTAGGTTCATGGAAGAGGGGCTAGTGTGATTGTAATTTCAGATTTTTCTGTATTTGTATTGTATATACCTATCTATGTTGTTCGTTCCTTTCTTTTAGCTGCATAAGAGTTTTGAATTGTAACAGACCCGACCTAAGCTTTACTTGATCCTGTCATGCTTTGAAGTTTGATCACATAACTGACAGCAGTGTTGCTGCAGTCCGGGCCACAGAAATTGTCGGGGGCCAGAGATGGCCCTGACACCATTTACCTTCCATTTATAGTAATTGGGCCAGGGCTGCCCCGGACCTGCCCTAGACCTGCCGAACCTTGAGGTCAGGTCCGGTCCAGGCCAAAGGCCGAGAAATTTTGCTTAGCTCTGGACCTGCCCGGACCGCGGCAACACTGGTACTAGTCTGACAGTGACACGACATATAAGATTTCTACTTATCACAGGTCATGGAATAACACTCTTGGAACAACACACTTTCGCATCCTCTTCGACTAGATTGTCTCAGTTCTTTGCACTGACCTAAAAGACTCGAAGTTGAGGGATAATGAACATCTCTGTTTCTCTCTTTTTGGCTTATGTTTGCCTATCTTTTCTAGACCTGAACATGGCATGGGGCGCCCTCACTTCTGAACATTGACAAATCAGTGCCCATTTGACCTCAATGGAACTCAAAGGAAATTCAAACAGAAACATCTAGATCTATTCCATTAACATCTTCAAAACAGGTGCACAGAACTTGAACAGGAATGTTTGAGTGATCCTACTTCATCTCATGTCAATCAGAGATTTATTATTCACAAGGGGGTCTACATTTATCTTGTCCTGTCATTGTCACCACAATTCCTTGAGTGCTGAGTCACTAGGCACCACTAATTATTGGACCTTCTATTTCACAGCGTTTACCATTACTACTAGGAACGTACACTGAATCATTGATGTTATGGGCCTCAAATCCATTGACAATGCATAGGATGATCAAGCAATCCTTTGCTAAGCTTCACCCATTGTAGCGGCAAGAGTGGTTAATTCTACAGCTCCCAAACGTCAAAGGACTTGCGCCTCTGTCCTATCAAACAACTCTCTGTAAAATACATGTAAGAATACAACATCCAGATGTCAAAACACCTGTTTGTGCAAGAGTAACACATTGAGATAAATCCTGCTTGGCCTACATATGGCACCAGAAGGCAAACAGGTAAGGTACTATCTACTAGTATGGCATATGTCTTATATACTATAATGAGCATGAATATGTACCTAAATTGAGACCCAAGCATGGATGTGTTTATGATTCTAATAATCTTCTCCAAGTCCTTGTGCAATAACAATCTTGCACTCCCCGGAAATGAGCAATCATAATAACAATGATAAGCACTCTGATAATCCAAATTTCCTAAACAATTTTCTAGCCATATTCATTGAGAGTCATTCCTTTTGACCTCAATCCAGAGTACCAATCACTGTGGTCTCTATATCCATGGTCTCAAATGCAGTCTGTTCAAGCATCTGAATCATAATCCTAGTGTTGCAGTACAAGTTGCAATCACTATATCCTTTGACTTCTGAAATTCCAATGCAGTCATCAAATATACAAGTATACAACATATACAATGTTGTCTGATGACCTAGATCTCTTGACAGATGATGGAGTGCTGATGTGAATACCAATGATGGGGTTGACATGAGAATTTGTTGGGGTAACATATGTCAAATCACATCACAGACTGATCTGAACACCTGTGGCACACCTTTCCATAAAACAAAATCAGTTTTAATATTAAAACTCCGGCCTGTGGCACCATATTTGGTAGACTAATAAGTAGTTACATAGGCAATAAAATTTATATAGGTACTAGTAGACATGCAAATTTGCCTGAAATTGGTCCAAAGGTCACAAAAAAATGAACCAAATGGTAAGTCTGTCACACCCCGGGCCTGGCCTCAGGCTGCCAGTGATGATCAAACAAGTGAACAGTTGGTGTCAATGCATCACACATCACACCCACTGGGCCACTGAACACTTGATCAAAATGATACAGTAGTAATAAGTACAGCCTACAGAGTTGAGAACCTCATAAATATCAACCCAAACTGTCTATCAAGTGCACTGACATATCAGGGCAGGCCCCCCATCTGCAATTTTAACTTCCTCACTTGCTGTCAATTCCACCAGTGCCAAGTCCAGTCCACTATGGCTTTTGCTTCTATTTTTCGAGTTGGAACTTTAGGTACAATTTCCTTTCCTCATGACTTCAGACTCACTATCTATCCCAAATTGACCCATTGAACTTCTCTATTTTTCTTTCTGGGTTTGTAATGGCAGTTGCCCTCATCCTCTGCTCTCTTGTTGTCCTTGGCCTCAGTGCCCATCTGACCAGCAAGACTGAACAAGTTTTCCATCCCACTGTCTCTGCCACATTAGACCCAGACAGCTTGGGTATTGCAACTGCCAGTGCTGCATTTGAAGGCTTGGGTATTGCAACTGCTGCAATCACAATTGCTACAGTACCTTTAATGTAAGTTTGTGGCTTTTCAAGTTGGCTTTTTGCAACTTTTTTTTTTCTTTTGTGTTCAATACTATGGCCACTGCATTTGCTGATCAAAAAAAAAAACCTGAATTGGTGTTACTACTACATATTACACACATTCATCATGATACAGGGTTGGCATGGAACTAACTCGTAAAGGTGCTTTCACATCAATGGTAGTGGTTGAATTGACATGGCTTGGTCAGTTGAAATTGTGTCCTCTTTCCTTACTGATACAGATCAACTGACAAGACATTTGAATCAATTGTTTTTTCTTCTGCTTTTCTCCTTTGACACTATAAAGGAATCCTATGGGTCCTTTGGCTAGTCACTGGGGCAAGAACAATTCGCTTGTTCGATGCCTTTTTCTCATCAGGGTGTCATGGTCTGCATAATGGTGAGTTTTTTCCTTAGTATAGTCATTGTGGCTATTCAGTCAAATGAAACTAACCATTGATTTTTTTTTTAATTCAAAGACAAATTGACCTTTTGCAGAGAGACACAAGCCATTGCTGCTTTTGGTTTCCTAAGCTCAGGGATCATCTGTGAGTCTAGACTCTTCTTTTATCCTATCTATCGATCTACCTTTCATTCATCCTCTTTGCTCACTTACACTGTCTGTTTCTTTTTTAGTGATGTTCTACTGGATTTTCCTTTTTGCCGCCTCCATCACAGCTGCCAGTCACGGAAATTCACAAGTCTGGTTCTCCTCTGTGCATGACATGAATGTGTATGACTCAAAAGACTCAGTGTTGATGTCTGAGCAGACTCATAACACGGGCACCATGCAATCTCACCATACCCAACAGGTTTGAGGTTTGATTTTGCCTCTTTTTTTGAAAAAAAGAATGTCTAGGGCACTTGCGCTGGGTGTTGCCATGAGAGGTTTAGGTTCATGGAAGAGGGGGGGGGCCTAGTGTGATTGTGATTTCAGATTTTTCTGTGTTTGTATACCTATCTATATATTATTCGTTCCTTTCTTTTAGCTGCATAAGAGTTTTGAATCATAAACAGACCTTGAATTTGTCGGAGCGATCTTGAATCACTTTTCAAAATTTCAATACTGAGCAATTTTCCGCTTTTATGTCTGCCCCATGGCTGAGTTGGTTACAGCGTCCGACTGTTACATTTGTGTCTCATCGGAAGGTCGAGAGTTCGAGCCTCTCTGGGGCAGGTTGGAACCTACGAACGTTCTTGTTTTTTTCTTTTTGCTGAAATACTGAGTCTACAAATAAGTATCCTAAAGGAGTGTCACATAGTTTGGAAAAGTCCAAATTAAATAAACTCCCACGACTTCTCCCTCTGTTCAATTAGTGACTCTCGACTGGCAGTACTGGTAATTACAACTCATAGCGCTAGCAAACTTCAAATTAGAATCCGAAATCCTGCTAATCCAACAAGTCTCAGGAAAACTTGAAGTTCTAGTCCCCGCAACTTGCTTGTCCGGTAATTTCGGCAGTGCACTGAACTTCACAGCTCCACTACACGGCCTCGAGGATTCAGGAAACCCTCCATCAAACCTGGCGATCTGAAAAGACCACCGATAAGGATCATGTTCTTTGCGCAGTGATGATGCAGGATGATGCATGTTGTCCAAGTGGTACGTCGGGCGGGGCTTCTGACGTCATCACCATGTACACTATTCTGCGTATAGACAAAGAGCCACTTCACCAAGCCAAAAACACTATAACTCTCCAATGATGCGTTCATTATGACGCAGAGGCGCTAACTTGTTATAAGAAGGACGAAAAGACGATACAACCCTCCACAAATCATCTACCCAAATACTTCGAACCCACAAACTTGAAAATGCCGATGTTCTCTCGTCGTACCCACCACCGTCACACTACCACCCGCCGTTCTCGAAACCCATTCCACCGTCGCGATCGGGATCGTGTCGCAGGAGGCTACAGTACGTAGTTTACCTTTCTTCGCACCGTTTCAACAGTTCTCTAATCATTATTCTCGGACAGAGGCCGCACTTGCCAACCCGAATACCACTCATGAAGGGCGTAAACACGCCAAACACGAATTGAGAAGAATGGTCTGTCTTTGACAACTGGTTTTCCTTCAAACAGATTTCTGACGTTTATCTATTCTAAACAGGGTCGTAGCACACATGTTCCTCTCATGACCAAGATTAAGCGAACCCTGGGCATCCGAAGCTCTCCTCGTCGACACAGGAGTACTCGCTACTAAATCAAATCATAATGATTAATACCCCCACCCGACTTGTATGATGTATCGATACACGAAGAAAAATGTA
>ML179291.1:100165-132215 GCA_004369135.1 Dendrothele bispora CBS 962.96 | reverse complement strand
CATCTCGATTTCTCGTGGGTTCCTTTCCGCAAGCAACTGGGGAAGTTATTTCGGTCTCACCCACAATGAAACCTTGACCCGACTCACCCAGAAGAGCATGGCTCGGATCGAGGCTGAGAAGGAGCTAGCGAAACGTCAGCGTGAAAGGGTTCCGGCTATCTCTCAGGCGCAGGGTGAAGAGTCCGATGGTATGGGACAGCTCATGCTTGATCCAACTGCTTCCTCTCTCGGACATCGGGGTCTCCTGGCCCCATATGATCCCAGTCAGCCAGGATGGGACATTAACCTTTATGCTCCCTCTGCCGATGTTCGAATGGTTGATGAAGATTTCAACGGTCTAATGAAGAAAGCAGCTGATGAAATCAATGGTAAGAAGGATCTCTAGTAGAGTGAATCGAAGCTGGGGGGGCTCTTGTAATGTAACCATAATTAGACCATTTCTATTCCTTTTTCCACTACCTTCGATTTCTCTATTCTTTTGATATCTACAATGTTTCCGAATGTTCTGCTACATTCCTATCCTTTCTAGATGTACATACTAGTATAAATACCCTTGTAATAGTAGTAGAACATTACCTTTTTCTCAATCTACTGTATCTAACTTACTTTCGTCCGATTGTAAGATTTATTGCCCATTAATTAAGGCTTCGCGCTTAATTAACTGGTCAAAGCTCTAAGTAGTATTAGCGGCGAAAGCGCTACATTACTTAGAATCTACGGTAAGGTTTTTACTGATTAAGAACTCAAACGTGAAGACATCGCTGGTCTTTCACAGATTCTCGACTCGTCTTTTCTGCCTCTTAGGCTTTCTCTCTAAGTTGTACATACATACAAACTTGGCCTTTAATGCACGCCAGAGTCACATCCGTTGTTGCCCTTGCAATGACTATCATTGGTGCTAATGCCGAGTCGCACACCATTAGCTTCACCAACCATTGTGGATGATCAACTAACGTCACATGATCCTTGGTAACACTTCCATTTTTGCTCGTCTTGACTTGAGGATTCGAGTATTTCAAGATTTTCGAGTATTTCAAGATCTACAGCAATTCTTCCAATTTCCTGCCATGAAAACATTTAAATATATCAGAAATACATGGATTCTTAATTTGGTGAAATTTGGTGCAGAAATGAAAGACTGATTCTTGAAATACTGACTAGATAGATACTTCTTCCATGTTTGTGGAACTACTCAGTCAAATTTGGGTCTATCACGAAAATTTAAGTTCTCAGATGTTCCTTGCATGACTTTGTAAAACTTCATGGCAGTAAATCTGTTTCTGTGATCTGGTTAAATTCTTATTGATAATTTTTAGAGTATTTCTCATGTCCTCTACCTTATGTCAATTCTTTTCCTCTCCTGCTTCTTTCCCCCACTTCCTGTCTCCCTGTCTCTCATTCCTCCTTATCTCCCTTACCTTTGAGCCCTCTATCATACTGGATCTCCTTAGAATGTAATGTGTCTTTTCATGTGTAAAAAGGGTTTGGTTCTATGCATGATCTCGGTGTGATGGCCACTCGTCTATCACCATCCAATGACATGAGTATTTTGTCGTTCATCTAGTAAGCTCTAAAATTGTTAATGCTCGTTCTTCAGGTCGATCTCAACATCATTTTCTGCCCTTCAACTTGATAAGAATCTTCATCCATTTCTAAAGCAGATATAATCAGCTACGTTTGAATCCCACAGCTTCTTTAGTGATTCAGACTCCATCACTATACTGATGACCTTCCATGACAAGGAACAAAATGAGAATCTTAATGTCCACGCAGAGCAGAAATTTTACCTATGAAATGAAAAAAATCTGAACAAGGCTACTATCAGTTTAAGTTTAAATTTATTGAACTTGTGAGGCTATGCCATTTAATATGTGAGCCAGCTTTCTCTTTCAGTCCAGTAAAAATATTTTCTCTGTTCATAGTTGGAGTTAATCTCTGTACAGTTATCCGAGACCATCTTCGTTCATTTCTCTTAAACTGCAAAATCTCGGACATCATCCCTGAATTTCTGGTTCCGTGCTATTCTTCGAGGCGAATTTGATCGACTGTGTCAATGACATATCAACATTACTAGCCTCCTTAGATCTCTCGTGCGCTACAATCAAAACAACAAGAAGGGGATACGTGGCCTACATTCCAAAAATCAAAACTTAAAACACTTTTGGAGACAACCAGCTTGAATGAAGAACTTACAGAAAGCGTCGGCGTTGCAGTGGCAAGGGCCCCCTGAGTCATTTGGGAGAATTGGGGACTTGTTCCTTCTAATACTATGATGACAGTGCAGCTGATCTAACAGTGTTATTTTTCATTGACGGAAAGATTAGTCCATGTCAACGCCTATCTCGAAAGTTCTTACCCAAAAGGTACACTAAAAAAAGCCCGATTCTACCAAAAACCACATAATTTTTTGGATTTTCATCACAGAACCGTTTGTAGAGATCAAATTCTTCCTGACATCCCTTCTATAACAACTGGATCCTTTTTCTGAACAAAGAACTCTTTTCATTGATTGGATACTACTCACTAAGTCTTGGAGGCAATCATTGAAGTAGAAATCAAATTCGTGATTAGAAGCGGGAGTACCTGTTCCAACAATTCCAATGGTCCTCCAGACATTGCAATGTCTCGAAGAAATTCTTTAGTCCCCAATCCAGCGTTCACAAAAGGGCCTGCTAGATAGGCGAAAAATTTCTTTTGTCACTTCGCTTATTCCAAAAATACACGACTATGTTGAATGCTCACCAACCGATCCAATCATACACAAAATCAACACAATCTTTGCGACCAAATTACGAGGATACAGTATCCATGCCCTCCACACTGCGATTCCATCGCAAGTAATGAACTAAAAAATAGTTAGCATTTCATAACATGTTAGTACTCTATTCCAGGTTCTTACGTTTAACCTATCCACATATATGGCAACAATATTTATACTTGTTTTCAACGAGATGATAACCAGAGGATTGATGGCAACGAGTTGAATTTGAGCTAACATGATTGCTGTATTCAGGGACACAAATAAGGTAGACACCAAGAGCATGAATATCGTCGAAAATAACAATCCTAGTTGGCCCCTTGTCATACGGGTGCTTGTGGTTCTATAGCAAGTCAAACATCGTTACAGTCGCTGGTGTTTTCTGGGACTTACGTCAATAGGTATATGACAGTGAAAGAGATCACAATATTAACACTGTAAAACAAGTAGCCAACAGCCGTCTCAATAACCCATTCTACAACGGCTAAAATATACAAGTCTGAAAGGGGACCAGTATGTTGTGTTTGTGGTAACATCTAGAGTTTGAGTAAGCTTCAACTTGGTCAGTCTAAGTGGGGGTGTGTTGGTTGCAATTGACTGATAAATCTCATTGTACTTATCCCCAAAGAATCGGAGAGATCCGAATTTTTTTTTAAAAAAAAAAATTTAGTTTTTACAACCAGATTTGATAGACAGGTAGTATTTGAGTAGTAAGATATTCCAAAGGGTTCCTGTATTCTTCTTGACACTCGTTATTGTTCGACTCGTCTACATTGATCTAGTTGCAGGTCGTTGTACATTCATAAAAATTTAAGCTTCTATCTGAGTCACGGCAATCACACCCTGAAAAGAGTGTACGGTAAGTAACCTTACATCACATGCAAAAGCAAGTCCCAGGAAAAAGGCTTGATTCTAGTTCCGTCAGAGGTCTGGGTTATCGTGCCGCCGCAGTGATAGATGATGAGAATCAACTTCGAGTTGCCTAGTTGAAAGGCAGCTGTAATTACCACTGAATTTTGCCTCCTACCGCCCTCCACCATTTTTTTCTGTCTGCTTGATGTGATGTTTTCTAATAGAGAGTTTGCGCAGAGCCAACCACTGCCACGTGTGGCTTATATAACCGTGCGCGAGCGGTTGGCTCTCACGCTTGTTGACGTGGTCACATGTCAATTTTTTTTAACATTTTAGAGGAGCTGGGACTCGGAGGGCGCTTATTGAGGTGTCAAGAGCGGAATTAATGTTTACAAGGAGGATATTAGACCAAATCTGCAACGCGAAAAACGGCGGCCCCAAGAAAATAAACTAAAAAAAAACTACGAATAAAATATCGTGGGGCTAATAAAAAATGAAATGGAGCATCGCAGCAGTAGGGTAGTCTCCCCTAGGCAGACTGACGATATAAACATAGACACTCACCGTGTGTTTATATGTAGTCTGCGAGTAGCCGCGCCTCTTTTTGACGCGACCGGGATATTATATAATAAGTTAAACCCTAACCTTCGCTTACATGCTTTTGACGCGCTTTTTGACGCGCCTTGCCTTACTGGGTTCAACCAAACTGCATCGTTCATGCCTCCGCTCATCTCATTCTTGTCAAATGAAGGACTTCAAACCCTCAAGACTATTACCAGGACTAATATTCCTCAATGGACTGAAGGATTGCGGCCTTTTCAACTTCAATCCATACCACTCATTCTCGAAAATCAAGACGTATTTGCAATTACTGCAACTGGAGATGGAAAATCAGCCTTATTTGCAGTTCCGATACTCGTGCATCAAGAATTATTCAAAAATTCCGAACTTTACCCTCAATTCAATGTTTCTATACGCCAAGATCCCATCGGAATCGTTGTTACTCCCACAAAAGGACTCGCAAACAACATTGTATGTAGTAAACTTGTATTAAATTTTTGACAGGCAAGTAACCATTCGTAACAGGTCAAGGAGCTTCAAGATCAATTTCAAATAACTGCCTTTGCTTATACACACGAGAACGTTTCTAGGAAAGTCCGGGATGGCATCAATATCAACAAGGAAATTGCAAACTGCGGTTACCGAGTCATCTGCGTTGATCCGGAACACCTTCGTGAAGACTCATGGTACAAGATCTGCGATTCACCCAAATTCCGTGCAAATGCAGTAATTGATGGATTCTGATTGAGGCCGACATTTTTGGTTATCCGTCGTCCGGATTTTGATTTCGGGGGAGGCATGAATGTTCTAATGGTTTCTAAGCTAGGTTCCGTTAACGAGAGGTCGGTAACGGGGTCGGTACGAGGGTAAATGCTGTCTTTTCTTGTTGTTCCGCCTCGGTTTGTTGGTAGGGAGATAGAGTCGGGTTTAAGGGGAAATGGGTCATTTTGATTACTTGTCATGGTTTATATTTGAGAGAGAGCTCGCATTTAGAGGAAAAAACGCGTCTTGTGGGTGCAGACACGTCAAGGCAGTGAGCGTAGGAGGTAAACGCGTTGAGGCCGCGCATCCAAATTGGGGTTAAGGTTTAACTTTTTACATAATATCCCGGTCGCGTCAAAACGAGGCGCGGCTACTATAGGACTAGCAGTAGGGAAGCCCAGTATCTTACCTATCTTCAACATACCTTCACCGTTGAATAATCCTCACTGCAAATGGAAAGTACTTAAACTTCCGAGTCCTTACTGTCAACCTCTACTCTCTCATCACCAACTTCCCACGATAGCCTCACACTGAAAGTTGTTTAGCTTAAGGCCAGTGTTCATGATTAGGAGCCCGGGCTTTTTTTGTGCATGACGTACTTCATTGAAGCTCCACTTGCAAAATTTTCGAGCGGGGCCCACAAAAATTTGACCACGGTTTGATGAATAAAATGTGGGTCAAATTTCGCGTTGCAGATTTGGTCTATTTCTGCTGATACACTGGCGGCGAAAAATGATGACCCCCCCCCCAAATATAGAAACATCTCCGAAAGTACGAAATGATGACCCCCCTACCAGATATGGTATTAAATCCGAGCGTCGGCATAACAAAATTTGGAGGTTTTGTCATGTTCCCGTCCGTTCCACATCCTGATACCTTATAGTTAGCATGGGTGCGTGAGTCTCAATAATGCCAGTAGCTTTCGACAACGAGAGAATGCACTTTCGGAGATGTTTCCTTATTTGGGGGGGGGTCATCATTTTTCGCCGCCAGTGTAAATTGTGCTAGAACTTGATTCATGACCCATAGTATACAAAGGAAGGAACGGTGGCCTGCGCACAAACACCAAAAGCCAACCACTCGCGCACGGTTATATAAGCCGCACGTGGCAGTGGTTGGCTCTGCGCAAACTCTCTAATGTACAGGGTGTATCACACTCAGAATGGAAAATGGTCTCAGAATGGAAAATGGTGACAGACGGCATATAAGAATGATTGTATTAAGATTTCTCACTATTCCGTCTGAGACCGAGAAAATTTCACGACAGCGGGGTTGTATAAAAGTAAAATTGACTGGAATTGATATGGCACAGTGCGGTTAGTAGATTTGATGACAGAGTGTATGATACATCTATTCATTGGTAATTATAATTCATCACACCATTGGCAGATCTCAAAACTCAATATTAGACCGCATCTGCTGCGGTATATATCAGCATTTTTATTTAGTGAGAAACAAATCATACATATTTAGGTGTGGGTCCGAAAATCTTCAAGTGGGGCGTCAGTGGGTGTTCAAACACCCTCCGAGTCGGCCCACTACGTATACCCGCTATTACTGATTTCCTTAAGTTTTATCAGCCTCCACTCCATTTTTCATCGTGGAGCCCTGATACATATCGCAGCAGATGCGGTCTATTGCGAATGAAAGAAGTCGAGCGGCAGAGGTAGATAAGCGAAACTAGTGCTCCAGAGGGAAGAAACAAAGATAATTGGGTTACTTTAACGGCGCGCGGAGGAGGAGGAGGAGGAATCTATTAACCGGACTTGTCACAAAATCTGGACGCCGGGTCAAATTAACAAATAAGAAAGTTAACTATGTAGGGAGTAAGAGAAAAACAGGGACCGATAGACAAAAAAAAATGAAAAAAGTAGGAAAGCAGTGGGATACTCAACTGATGATTAAATATAACAACCTCCTAAACATTACAACAAGAAATTCAAGCTTACTCAGTACTTCCAAACACCCCTGCTACCAACTCGAAACCCACATCTTCTTCTTCTCCTTGTGCCCCATCGTGATGACCTGTCCCGCCTCCCGGTGGTCGGCATCATCTCTTTCCTCACTTCCTGTAACAAACCCAATATACTCTCCCTTGATCTATCACCAGAACTTCCCGTCGCGATCCTACTTCCACGCCCCAGCTTTTCTTTTCCCGTGGGGTTGACATTGGACTCGAGCCCGATCCAAAACCGACGGATTCCCCGGCACTCCCAAAGGGCCAGGACGCAAACTCGCCCAGGATCTCATCAGCTCTTTGGAGCGCTCCTTCTCCCTCCTCATACCTCATCCTTCCAAATGCGTTATACAACATCGAAGCCATGTATGCGACGCACACCAAACAAACAGCTCGAATACAACCGACAATGCGTGCCCTCTGTATCTAGCACCCCAGAGGGTACCATAGAAGTGGTAGTGGTAAGTAGTGAGTCGTTATCCGTGTGATCAGACTTGATTTAGTGGTATAGTCTGCGACAGGGTGGGTTAGCCATGGTCGAAAAAATGGAAATTGCGTTTTTCGGTGTGTAAGACACTGTTGTCGACTACTACTAGAGAGGAGTTTGGAGAGCCGTTTTTTAAAAACGAAAAGGAAAGAAGAGATTCAGCGTGAGCGTAAGCCACAAAGACAGGTTCATCAAAAACCAATAAGACAAAAGGCGAGGGACAAAGGGACAAAGTGAAGCGTGAAGGAAAAAGGTGATGATTGTGATTATAAGAAAAAACCGCGTTACATGTATGATAAGGATAAGGACTAAGGAACGACCACAATGGTTGAGAGGCTCGAGAGGAAGAAGAAACAGGCTTAGAGATAGCCAAAGGAAAAGAAAAGGAGCGGAACCATGACTCAAAAAGATTACACATCCAGGGAATTTCATACTGTAAAAGGGGAAAAAGCTGTTAACCGGAAGAGAATCGTACGACGACGACGACGACCAGAGTTGTTGTCAAGAAAAATAAGGACAGTGGAGGAGAGAGGGGTTCGAAGAGGTCGTTGCCAGTGTTTGAGGCTGACACGATGAGTAGATGGAAAGAGGTCTCGCGACTGAAGGTCTGATTCCCGATCCCTAGACGCAGCGAGTAGGTATACGGTAAGGAGGAGACTCCCATAGATTGACCGAAGCCGAAGAGTGGACCAAGGAACACGCCCTGCCGTAAATAATTTGCCACGTCAATTTCGTCGAGGACCAAAAAGGAAAGAAGGGAGAGAAAAAGAAAGAAAAAAATGCGCGTGTCTCTCAAGGTTTCCCACAAACTCGACTCACCTGTTAGTACTACAGAAAAGAAAGCCTTAGAGAATACCTGCGTCCATCAAACGCTGCTTGGTCGCTCGTTCCTTCTGCTTCAACCATCGATACTTGGCAAGAACAGCTTCAGCTTCTTCTCTCGTCATTCTATCACCAGCACCTGGAGCTCCGTTCGAAAAAGGCGGGTCATTCTTCTTCAACGTCGGGAGAGTCTGAATGGCGTCACTCCTGTACGAAACGGGGCGTTGTGGTGGAGGTGAAATCGCTTTAACATCGACCAAGCCATCCTGGACGGCGTCGGTGCGTGGTGGTTTAGATCGAGCTAGGTGGGGAGTAGTCTTCTGGAGAGGATAGTTCTCCGTCTGCTTGAGTTGCTGTTTCTCCAAATCGACAGATCGATGAAAGTCTGCACTGTAGTAGAACATCGAGAAGCCTACGGAGAGCGTGACGCAGATAAGCACTCCAAAAGCGCTGAGCAGACCTAATGAGATGGGTCAGTTATCCGGGACGAGACGGGACGAGACCACGTATCAAAAGACGTACAGACGAGGGCAGGGAACGAAAGCGGTTTTCCAGAGGCGGTCGACATTTCGTAAGGAAAGGATAAGTAACGCTTAAGCTTGGGGCTAGTTCGTAGGAGAAAGACTTCAAAGGAATGGGGTGAATGCGATAGAAAGAATGCAGCGAACCAGTGAAGGTGGGGAGTCCTGA
This sequence comes from Dendrothele bispora CBS 962.96, assembly GCA_004369135.1. Lineage (NCBI taxonomy): Eukaryota > Fungi > Basidiomycota > Agaricomycetes > Agaricales > Dendrothele > Dendrothele bispora. The sequence continues at coordinate 123,326 of ML179291.1, read as the reverse complement.
CTTTGAAACGAAGAGCTTTATGTGGTAGTGAACTCAATTGAAGTTAATGTCGGAGTCGGAGACGAACGTGATGATCGCGATCGTCATGATGACTTTTTTTTTTTTTTTTTTTTTTTTTTTTTGGAGTAACGTTATGTACTCGCACCGCACTGACAAAGTCACCACGATACGAGAAACCCGTGGTCTGTGCAAGGGATTGGGACCTTGCCTGGAGTAAAACATAGTAGCATAGAAACATAAGTAAAGCATAGATTCATAAGCATAGAAGGAAGCACTGCCGATATAAAAAAACTATACGGGACTCCCCGGGGAAATGCATTTACGCACAGAGTGTGGGACTCAGAGTCTCCCCGGGGTGTAGGACATCCTACCTCCCTCGGGGGCCCGTTCGACGGCGCAAATCAGACTCGATACCCACTAAAACCCCGGTTTTAGTGACCCAATCATCTGGCAGGGTGCTCTCTGCTTTTAGCAGGCCTTTCCATGTGGCTTTGACAAGTTTTGGGCTTATACTCTTTTTACCATACTTCCCACTTGTCATGCGTCTGTCTAGCTGCAGACGTTCATTTATCATATGAGTCCATCTATTCACAATCTCTTGTTCAGTGAAGGGATTATTGTTATTTTGAATAACTCGTTCACAACGTAGCTTCCATACTAAATATGCTGATTCTGCAATTAGAATTTTTCTTAATCGCTCATCACCAGTTTTTCTCTTTCCAGCTTGTGTTTTGATATTTGCTAGGCCTGCTCCTATTATCATGCCTAGTCCTGGCCGTTCCCATTCTACTGTGGAGTTTTTCCTGGACCATAGGTCACCTGTTAGATCCCATATAAGCTCTTGGCCAGTACTTTCACAGCCTACAAGGATGTGTGTAATATCTTCTAACTTCTGATCATGCTTACATATTGCCCGTTCTTTGAGTTCATCAGTATAATTTGGTCTTAACCAGTGGTTACCAGTCATATATGCATCATTTGCAATCATCCATAAGAAGTATCTTGTTTTTCTTTCAAGATCTTTGGACCGTATTGATTTCCATATTGTGGCATCTGTTGGTTTGTGGTTGAACAGATCATTTACCTGTGTCTTTACAAGGTCCAAGTTTATACGGGTGCGCCTTCTTTCTGGTACCCTCTCTGTTTTTATTTTCCTTATAGCTTGATATGCTAAACGTTGTGTCAATGCATTGAGCTTTGCCCCTGTTACCCGTAACTTAGGTGGTATGCTAAGGTCAATTGGATCTTCTGTTGTTTTATTGGTTGCAGCTGCAGCAAGAGCATCTGCTGCTTCATTTCCAATGTGGCCAGCATGTCCTTTTACCCATTTGATTTTTGTAATTGCTGTTCTCTCTCGGTATCTTGCTACTAATGCTTGTATTAACTCAGCATTGTCTATTCCAATATAACCATTATCCTCCATTTTCTTCAGGCTTGAGGTGAGGTGTGTGATAGCATACTTTGAGTCTGTCTCTATCAATAATGGGGTAGTTTTTGGTAAAAGTTCAGGTGTGACCTTGACTGCAAGCAATTCTGCAGTTTGATTAGATTGGGTAATTTGGGTGTCCCCTGCCATCTTTGGAAGTCTTAGTGATTTATTTCTGGGATCACCCTCTGCAAAATAGATGCCTGCCCCTGCCAAGGCACTGTCTTGTCCATTGTCAATGCATGAGCCATCAGTTGCTGCAATAGCTAGAATCTCATTATCCAGACTGTCTGTCTGCACCCTTCTTACATATGTTTCATTCACAGGGGTGTGGCTTTTATTGGTGAAAATTCTGAAGATATCTGATAGGTCACCTGTAGTGGTTAAATGATAGTCAAATATTTCCTCCTCTCTTGTTTTGGGTATGCTGGTGAGATCTGTCTCAACATCCTCTGGTTGCTCTACTCGAGGGTCCCATTTTGGTGGCAAGGTATCTAGTAGCTCCTGTGCACGTACCATACATAAGTGAGGATGGTCACAGTTGGTAGTTACTCGTATTTCTGTACAGTCTCTGCAATTACATTGGTTGTTAGGTCTATGTCTTGATTGTCTCCCATTTATCATGATTAATGGTGCTGCTAGGTCTTCTGCTTCTCCTACAGTCTGAAGATTATGTTTTGACCTTAAGCATTTGCTTGTATTTGAACCAGTTAGTCTGCGAATTCTAGGCTCAGCAAAAATGTGGTACCAGATAGGCATATCCCTGAGTATAGCCCGTTCAAAGGCAAGTCCTTCAATTCTTAGTCCATATTTATGCCCAGTTTTAATCATTCTGAGTAAGTCTGTTGGCTGAGATGACCGTGAGTTAGTGCTTGTGGTCCATGTTTGCAGATAACAGTTTTTTCGTAAGTCCTTTGGAATATTGTTTTCATAGGTCGGAACATTAATTGCAAGTAGTGCATCTGCCAGCAGAGCCCACAGGGGTCTATTTGGGCCAAGTGCAAGATAACGTTTCAGCCACATCAGTTCTATAGCTTCATTGCGAGCTACAATGTCAAGTACTGCTCTTCCACCTTCTGGTATTTTCATATACATTGTATCTTTATTTACAGGGTTCTTTTCTTTTTCCTCCCATATGTAGCTGCTTATCCGCTTGGTTATTCTTTTCTCAATGTTGACTGGCATTCCTTGAACTTGGGTCAAGTATTGTGACATTCCACCAGGTATCATCTGAACTATCAGCCTTCGGCCTTCCATGGTGGGTGAACTCTTTGCCCATCTCTCTAAAGCTTTGTCTATCTTCTCAATTACTGGTGTCCATACTTGGGTGGCATTAATGTTATTCCCAAACCATGCTCCTAGTATTCTAGTTGCTTCCCCTTCCTTAGCTATGTGAAGGTTGTCTGGTAATGGGTTAAGATGTGGAGCAGTTTTCCGTGTTGATATTACTGATTGTCTATAGTTCTCTGTCCCTATGGGTACTATTGCAGTTTTGTTTATGTTAAACTTTGCTGTGGAAGCCAGACACCATTGGTCAAGTATCTTTTGCAGATCCATGAAACTGTCCTCTGCTGAGAGAAATACAGTTGTGTCATCAGCAAAGAGGTTTGCAATTAACTTTTCAGAAGTGTTTGGGACTTGGAATCCTTGAAGGTTAGAGTTACGTAGTGTCGCTGCTAATGGTTCTATTGCCAAGTCAAAAATGAGGCAGGAGAGAGGGTCACCTTGACGCACCCCTCTGATAACATTATAGGTTTCACTTGGTATTCCATTTATCATTACTGAAGTTTTAGCAGTCTCATACAAATGTTGTACTGTATCAATAAATTGTTTGGGGAAGTCAAATTTCTCAAGTGTCTTCCACAGATATTTGTGGTCAACTTTATCATATGCTTTTTCTTGATCCAGTGATATAATCAATCCATTTTGTCCAGTTTGTTCAGCGTAGTTCATGACCATTCGTATAAGTTTAGTCTGATCACTGATCTGCCGGCCTGGTACAAACCCAGCTTGGTTGTGATGTAGAAGACTTGGGGCTATCTTGCTTAGTCTAACACTTAGGGCCTTTGTAAAAATCTTATAGTCAGTGTTAAGTAAAGTAATTGGTCTATAGTTTGCAATATCACACCGGTCATTCTTTTTATACAATGGACACATCCATCCATCTGCAAAATGGGTACTTTCTATGGCACCATATTTTGATATATCATTGAAAGCTGCTGTCATTAGTCTTATTATATCAAAGGCAGGACGTTCTATTTTCATATCTCCAAGGAAGTCAGAATAGATGGACTTCCACAGTTCATATGTTGCTCCATCAATGCCAGGAGAAGTAAAGTTTTTCCCATTTAATAATGCTGGAACCACTTCACTTCGTTCTAGTTCCTTAGCTGCAAGTTCTTTCTGGTCACTGGTAAGGCGCACTGTGATATTGGTGAGTACTTTCTCAGTTGCCACTTCCTTTCTAAGCCTGTGTTCCTCACTAGTCACTTGTCCCTCCTTTTGTAGATTCTCATGATAATCCCTGGCTCTCTGGGCCATTCTGTTGGAGTCAGTTTCATATGCTCCATTATCATCGGGGTTGTCTTTTTTGAGGGCATAGATTAGGTCCCGGGGTTTCTTTTCCTTATTAAGGTTTGACCAATATCTTGAAATCTGCTCACCTTCAATCCGGTTCTTAGTCGCAGTTTCCTTCCTTGTTTCTTGGAATCTTTTTCGTTCAAGGGTAGAGATCTCTGTTGTTAATATTGCTGTTTGGTTAATTCTCTCTTCTTCACTGAGAGTGTTATCATTTGCAGCTTCAGTTAGTTTCTCTTCAAGTTCTTGTAATTGTTTTTCAGTTCTTGGTACTATAATTCTTTGTCGTTGGCGTGCCTTTGCTAACAGGTCTGTTTTGTAATTATACCATATGAGTTGTGCATTCTGCTCATGGGACCGTTCTAGGTGACTAATTTCATCAAGATCACTGAGGGCTTTCATTCCTCTTTCATGTGCAAATTGTTTCAGCTGTTTATCTCTCAATAGGTGACCTGGCAAAGTCCACCTTCCTCGGCCTACCTCTGGTGCTTCCTCACATGAGGCCAGTACAGAAATCATCTGGTGGTCAGCATTCGGTATTCCTGATGGTTCTATATTCCATTCACGAGATGATAGTAGTATCGCATCTGTTACATAAATGCGGTCAATCCGGGATTGAGAGCCAGTTGCTGTCTGGTGGAATGTATATGCCTTTTGATCTGGGTATGTATCTCTCCATCCATCCCGAAGATTTGTTAGGATCTTAAGGTCATCCAAGGCATCAACAGCATCATTGGGATCATCATGGGCTGGAAGTCTGTCTATTAGGCCAGTCTCCACCATATTCATGTCTCCTGCTAGGATATCTGGCTTCTTGTTTGGGTTTTCCTCAAAGAATCTGTATATTCCTTTCCAAAATTCTGCATTTTCCTCACCATTTGACCCTGAAACATTTGGTGCATAGACTGCCAGTATTTTCAGTTTCCGGTTCATGTGCCAGTTTATCTTGATCCATAATGCTCTTCCTGGGATAATTACTGTGTGCTCAATACAATGGTCATCTGTTTCAATATAATCTTTGTTCAGCACAATAGCTACTCCTCCTTTACTATGTGGGGTTTCTGGATGTCCAGAGCTGATTACCTTGATTCGTTTTGAAAAACGGGTGTTAACATCTCTTCTCCGTTCTTCATCCATATGTGCTTCTTGAACAAGAAGGATACCCAGTCGTTTTGTACGCATAAGCTGATTTATAAAGTTCCATTTGTTTCCTGGGTGGGCTGTACTCTGATTACCGTACCCCCTTATATTAAGTGATGCTATTTTAATGGCAGCTTTTGTTTTCTTTGCTCGTCGCCCAGTCCTTAATGTTACCCGTCGTGCTTGTCTGGGAAGTTGTGTTATTGGCTGGGATGCTGGATCAACAGGGTTTGTATATAGGTCTGGTTGTGGTAGTTCTCGTAACCGGTTGATTTGGTCAATAGAGTCTAACAAGTGTTGGAGATGGTTTATTGATTGTCCAAATGCATTGTCTTGGTTGTTTAGTGTAGTTTCTAACTGCTCCTCTATACTTCGTGGGAGGGTAGCATTATAATTCAGTATTTCATGAGTATCTTGTACTCTTCTCCTGGTGTTGGAGTTCTGCTGTAGTTGACTTAGAGGTGGTGTGGAAATAGGATCAACATGGGTATATGATTGGGCGGATCCCACATGTTGATTTGTGATATTTCCAAACGGTTCCCTCCTACTGGCAGATGACCCGCTATTCCTCCTGCCCCTTTCATTGGAATCACAACTAGCGGAAAAGTCAGTGACCCCTCCAGGTGCAGGAAGGCCCAAAGCTGTCCCGATGCGTAATCGTGACTGAAAAGAGGTATGATTTGAAGCGGCTGTTGTTAGCTCCAAAGCGCCAGCCCACGCAGATGGAGTTCACGGTCTTTTCCCCGGCAATAGGACTCTCGTAGTTCCTCGTGAGGGGGCACTACTCAACTTTACTAGACATCATAGCAATAGGGCTATGATCCATTCGAGATGAGTTTTTACAGACTAAGCCCAGCGCGTGTCCACGCTGTTGTAAAGGATACTTATAAATATCCTTAAAACTTTCCAGGCTTTCCTGTCCCGCGTGCGGTCAGTAAATGTGGGCCTTTCCAGGTGAATTTAATTTCTTTCTGCTTGGTACAGCTCTATTAGGCCTATTCCCAATAGCTATTACTTGTTCTTTGGTTTTGGTCTTTTCTCATTAAGTTAAGTCCTTGGACAGTGCAGTCCATATATTGAGCGACATGGTTGTTCAAGTACACGGTAAGACAAGTAATAGTGTTAAGTAGGTGAGTATGAGTACTTGTTGTTAGGTAGACAAATACCAGGTTCAATCCAATAGTTTATTCTCAAGTCAGAGATTGGTACTAGAAACATAGTGATATTCAAGTGTTCCGCAGAGGTGCATACACATAACATACGGGTTTGGGTACAGGAGGTGACATCGATGACAATAGTTTAAAGGGTACATAGTAGAGTATTAGTAACCGCGACCGCGTCTGTTTCCTCGGCCCCTCTGATTACCTCTACCCCTCGGGGTACCTCCTTGTTCTCTCTGTGAAGTCGGATTAACTCTTTCTCTTCGTGGGGTCGAGATGTTTACCGGGGGGTTGATCCATCCTTGTACCTGAGGGAGGGGGCAGTGTCCTGCTGGGTGGTCTCTTCCACCACAACGTGGGCATCGGAAAGGTGTTTCAATTGAGGTTCCGGTGCCGTATAGGGCGGTTCGAAAGACGATGGAGCGGATAAGGTCAACCCACTCGGTATAGTGAGGAATGTGTCGGGTGGGAGGTGACAAGAATAAATTCCAGTATAGGCGAGGTGTCCCACCGTGTTGACCCATTGGGATTGATTGAACGCGCATAGAGTTAAGAACCGCATTAATCGCCATATCTGGTGTGTAATGAAGGGGGAATGCGTCTCTGTGAGTGGCGATAAAGTGTAGAACTGGTTGTTCGGACTGGAGCTGATTTCGGAAGGCTTGTAATACCTCCATGAAGTGGGCCTCTGTGAAGGTATGTCTTTGAATCGTTGTAACGAAGGAGTCGGGGGTCTGTGGGTGATAGGGAATAGCAATGAAGGTACCGTGCGACGTGTTGACAATACGGCGCTGCAATACTAGTTGGATTGCAGCCGGGTCCATGTCTGTTACGAAAAAATGGACCGGTGACCGACCATGGTGATTCGAATCACGTTCAGGAGGTGCGACCGTAGGAGAGACATGATTGGGTAGAAGATCCCGGAGGGCACTGGTCATCCTCTGAGTAACTGCGACGGAGTCTTGGGCTGGATCGTACATCCTCATAAGGAGGCCACCTCGTTGGTTATATATTTGGTTCCACATTGCAAGCTGTTGGGGCGCTTGTCCCTCGAACAGATTCCCAGCATGAAAGCCATAGATGTCTGGATAACCTCCAGCTGGAGGTACAGCGACTACTCCTTGGTTGTAGGCATTAGGTAACGGGTTTGGGTTCGGGGGATTGTTGATTGGATTGAATTGGAAATTGAGAGGAGGAGGGTTCTGGGTTAAAGGCTGTGTCCCCTGCGGTGTCAAAACAGGTTGAGGCAGGGGTACAGATTGTACAGGAGGTGGAGGAGGTGATGATGCCACGTCAGTGGATTGATGTTCCAGAGTCGTCCTGGAGGTAGAGGCTGCCGGCTGAGGTGTTCGAGTAAAGCTGGGTAGTGTCTGGGTCCGCTCTGAAAGCGTGCCGTTTTGTTGTTCGACTTGACGCCGGGCATGTTCGACAGCCGCAAGAGCCATTGCAATCTCTGCTCCTGTAACCGACAGGGGGGGAGGTGCTTCGTGTGTCTGGGTGAGATCTTCAGAGGCGCCCATAGGAACGTCAGGTGCTCCCGCATCCCATGTCGGAGGGCCAGACTCAGATGGAGCAAGTTGGCTGTCGTCGTCGGCAGCACTCTCGACCCGGGCACGCTTCCTTTTCCTAGTTTCTGCCTGAGGTGCCGACGGACTCATAGTTTCAGGGTCTACAGGCATAGCGGTGCTGGGACCAGTTTGGGGGTGGTTCTGACTCGGTTCTGGGGTCGACACAGGAACATCGTGTCCAGCCGTGGGCTCAGAGACGGTTGGGACAGGGAGCATGGGTGTTTCGGTCTGAGTAGGTTCGGCCTGCATAGGTTCACTCTGAGTAGTTTCGTTCTCGGTCTGGACATTTGCGGCGGTAGTAGACCCTTGTACGATAGGACGAGGGGCGTTTCGGAGGAAGGGAACAGCCCCAGAAGGCGCCGCCATACCTTGGCCCGCTGAGAAGAAGGTGTTGTTATCTGCTCTGCCTTTAACGTTCCGAGCATCAGTGTCTAAATTTTGGAGCAATATCGTGGTCATACACACCTTTGCCTTTCGACTTCCTTGAGACTAACGTAAAGCCTTCCTCGGGGTAGCCGTTTCCTACTATCTCATCAGGCGTAGCCAAGGCATGTCCTTCGTTAGGCGGAGCATGGATCGAGTGGCGAACGGATTGGATTATATCATCACTGTTGGTAGGAGTGTTCGGACGGACTACCGGGGAGGGTGGACGTGAAACTATACCCGATGGGGAAGGAGGACGCGACACTATCTGGGCATAGGTGAGGGGTGCGTTCGTGGTCGTATCCGGATTCTGAACAGGGTTAGAAGTAAGACCGTTACTAGCAGAGGTAGAGGTGTCTTCTCGAGTAGGTTGGATTCCCAATACTGGCGTTACTTCTCGGGTTACATTTGCACCCGGATTGGTGTCGGTAGCGGCTTGAGCACGGCGTTGTTGGTTGCGCTTGGCCATAGTAGAGTATACGGGGTGATTCACGAGGCTTTCTGGTTGCGACTGAGACTGGAGTGAGGACTCGACAGTTGGGTCTGGGTGATTTCACAGGCCGAGCACACTAGAATAAATGTTGAGCTTCATTTCATCTCCGGGTACAGTTTCGAGCATACCATTTCACTTTATGCTCCTCTTTTAGGCCTGAAATATTCTTTTTAGGGAGAGTTAGGGAGAGTTGACTGGGAGGAATGAGCATGCGATATTGCCGTTGACAATAGGACAAAAGAAAGTTGGATTTTCGCGGAGTTTTAGGACACGTCACATTGGTAGGTGCTTGTTCTCGACGTTTCTGAGCAGAGGGAGGGAGCTACTAAGGTTATCCTGTCGGAATGTCCATAACGGTCGAACAAAAGACTGGGTAGACTTCGGAGTTTTAGAGACAAGGGATCCGAAGTGAGTATGATAACCCGATGCACGGTATAGGTACTTTCAGCGGTTTCATCGCTTTATTAGTCTAGATATCTTTATGAGGGAAGCCGTTGACGGAGCTAGACACAAGGTACAGCAACGTCAATTAGTCGAACAAAGAAGAAATGGAACGTCGCGGAGTTTAGAGATTCCTCACATTGAAGGTACCGTGGGTGACAGTACTTCCGTACTGAAACCTACTGAGACTTGTTCGTCGTCGTCTCCATCGCCTCTGGCGACGGGGGAGGCAGTTTGGTGTAACTCGACGGCACACTACAACGTATGGCAGAACCGTACGCGGTGTCCATAGTTAAAAGTCGTCCTTGCCCGTTTTTTTTTGTTGACTGACAAGTCGTGGGAAAAACCTGACCAGGTGGTGGTACAGGTTCAAGGAGCCTATCAAGTCTTGTTTATATTTCATATCATGATACTCACAGGACCATGCAGAGTCACTGCTGATAACGAGACTAAATATCACCCCGAATCATGGAACGAGATCGCAAATGTCTTCTTTGTAGATCAGCCTATCGGTACTGGATTCTCGTATGCAGAATACGGAGAGAGCGTTGTATGTTATGGCCCTTTGCCTTCGTTATAGGACTGCTGACATTATTTTCTTACTTGAACCATTGATAGAGTACCACGGAAGAAGCGGCAAAAGACATTGCCGCGTTCATTGCTATCTTCTTCGAGCATTTCACCAAATTCAAAGGTAGAGCATTGCATATGGCAGGAGAAAGTTACGGGGATGTTACAAATACTTCTTTCTTTGGCTTTCTTTGAATTTCTTGGTATAATATTTTTTCTTTAATTTTTTTTCAAGGGCCGTTATATTCCTCTCTTCGCTTCTGCTATATATGACCAGAATGCCTACCTCGAAGATATGGGAATGGAACCTATCAACTTGAAGTCACTCATGATTGGAAACGGCATGACGGATTCGTTCAAAATGGCCATCAGCTACTACGACATGGTGTGCACGAGTTCAGGCACACCGATTCTCGACATCTCGTAGGTTTTCCATTTGCTATAGTATGCTCGAGACAGAAAGCTATCGATGTTGATTGTACATTTTTCTCAAGAACATGTGTGCGAATGAAGCAAGCTGTACCGCGCTGTGAAGCTTTCCTCAAAGAATCATGCATCGACCAATTCGATATGATAAACTGTGCTGCCGCGAATCAGTTTTGTAACTCGGAAATTCAAGTACCTTTTATGACGACCGGTAAGGTTTTCTTCCAATTGTTCATTTTGCTTACTCTTTCTCCATCGTTTGGACTCAGCTAATTGATTGATGACTCCCTAGGTAGAAACCCATATGATTACACGAAAATGTGTGAGGGAGACTTTATGGAGACTCTTTGCTATCCCATAATGAAGTACGCATGATTTTCTCTCCTTTTCTTTCTCTTGATTCTACATAATCGAACCAAAAAAAAAAACCAGAACCATAGCCAATTATCTGAATCGGAATTCAACTCAAACCACACTCGGTATCGATCCTAACTCACCCGCGTACGGTAACCACACCGTAGCCTCGTTTGTCGTATACGCAGCCTTTGAGAAAACACTCGACGTGGCTCATCCGACTTATTTTTATGTCGAACAGCTTTTACATCGTGGAGTAAACGCACTGATTTATGTAGGAGCAAATGATTGGATATGTAATTGGATCGGAAATCTCAGGTGGGTTAGGGCATTAGAATATGGTGATACATTTGGGTCCACTAGTCATGAGGGTGATGATCGAGAAGGGTTGGACAAACTGAGAGAATGGGGAGGAGTGTTGGAAGACGGTGGGGAATGGGAAAAGATGGGGATGACAGCTAGGAAGGGTGGGTTGACTTTTGCGACTATTGATGGGGCAGGACATACGGTCGGTCATCTTTTTCTCTTCAAAATTTTAGTTCGGGATTAAATTAAAGCTTCTATGTTTAGGCACCTTACGACAAACCAAAGGAGTCTTTGGAGCTGCTGAGGAGATGGTTAGATGACAAAGAGCTATAGTTCGAACGTCAACGACGACCTTTGACTGGTCACAATTCAGATTTAAACAATCAGTAATACACTATCTACCCTTCACCGTATAAACAAAAACCAGTCCTCACGCCCACGAGGCTCTCTCGACCACATTTATAATTCTTCATGTCAACCGGAGTAGGAGAAAGCATTTCAAGCGACCTCTGTACAGCATGCGAATTGTATTACTCAATTCCATACCATCATCTACGTCTCCCTCCTTTCGAACAGTTTCTGAGACTATAGGGACGGGAAGGTTATGGTTGGGATTATAGATGGTCTTGCAGAAGCGAGCTTGGAGTCTGTTGCGTTGTCTGTTGCGTTGTGGGCAAGGTAATGAAATTAAGTCGACTGCTACATGGGATGAAGTCATACACACGTTGGAACCATACCAAAGCAGTTCTTGGTCACGTCACTTCAGACCTGGCTGAAGCGCTGGTGGCCAATCGACGGCACCCTGAACGGTAAAAAAAGTGATAGAACATGCAGAACTAACGAAGTTGTAGCGGGCCATCGCTGCGCGTGGCAGATACGAGGCCGAGATCTTGCAGTGTGGGTAGAGAATCATAGAAAGCTGAGTCTGAGATCCAAATGGTAATGGCATACGATCTCGTCACCTGCTGCGAGTCCAAGTTTCAGGACGAGTCTTTCGTGAACTCCGGCCTCGTAATCTTTTAACGGTGTATCAATCGTCACTCCAGACGTTTTTCCGAATATCTACTTTGAAAAGCGAGGCAGCTCCTGGCAACCCTAAACGTGGACTCCAGCCGCTTTCCCATTAGTGGACCACGTTGAGAGAGTTTGGGAGATACACGTTTATGATCACATTTCTGATCATATTTCGTCTGGTACAAGTAGACAGAGCGGGAAAAGAATCAAAACTGGTCCAACGACACGAAAAACAGCTGGAAGACAGCTGTGATCTGTACAGTCCGGACGGGAAAAGAATCAAACGTGGTCCAACGACATAAAAACAGTCGGAAAACAGCAGTTATCTGTACATTCCGGACGGGAAAAGAATCAAACGTGGTCTAACGACATGAGAAACAGCTGGAAGACAGCTGTGATCTGTACAGTCCGAACGAAACGACATGAAAACAGCCGGAAAACAGCTGTTATCTGTACATTCCGGACGGGAAAAGAATCAAACGTGGTCTAACGACATGAAAAACAGCTGGAAAACAGCTGTGATCTGTACAACCGAAGTATTCCATCTGAAAGAGACATAGGTGCAATGGTTTGTATCAAACTTCATGGTCCTCCCGGGCCGCCCGCCCGTGTCTCGTTAAATACCTCCTCCTCCTTCCCCTCCTCCTCCTAAACCCAACTTTGACGACCACATGAGTTCATCCCCCGCTTTGCAACCCCCTTCTGTGAACGTCACCGATGAAGGCACTCCAGCGCAGGCTCTCCCCCATCCGCCAGACAGGTAAGAATGTTTAACAAGTAACTTGAAGTACTTAAGATGCTCGCTGACCATACTGTTTACTAGGGAGCCGGAGGATCATGATAACTCTGGATCGGAGGAAAAGCAACCCAGCAACAATATCGAAGCTACCTCTGATATCGAGATTAAGGTTTATGCACCTCACCCGTCTCAGGCTGATGGTCTCACTCAGAGTATTCCGGAATCCAATCCGCCAGACGAGTGAGAGTATTTTAATCAGTACTTAAGGTGTTCGCTTACCATGGTTTATTAGAGATCATGATAACTCCGATAGATTGGGCGAAAAGCAACCAGGCAAATCTACCTCTGCCGATTTAGCACCTTTCCCAGCTGAGACTCCAACTGGCAATGGGCCGAGCAGGTGAGAGTAGTTTAACAAAGACTTAATGTGTCTCTGACCATTCTAGTAGTAAGGGGCCAGAATACACCGTGAGTTTTCAGTTTTTTCTGTTGTGAAATCTGAAGTCCTCGTTCTTTTTGTAGCCGAAGGAGACCAAGTGTAGATGCAAATGTCGTTCAGGCTGCGACTGCGACTGCACATGCGATCATCACTGTTACTGTGCTCCGAAAAACGGTGGGGAGTGTGGAGAGAAATGCCGGGAAAATTACAAGGGTCGAAATCTCATAGTCAGCATTGACGGGACTTCGAATCACTTTGGAGTCAACGTAGGTTTCACACGAAACTCACAAGCGTTTTGACATATTCACTCAGCTCCTTGACCAGAACACGAATGTCATCGAGCTTCACAGCCACGTTGAGACCAAGGATCAGCGCCAACTAAAATGCTACATCAGTGGAATTGGCACTGCACTTCCACCATCACCTTGGGCCATTCAACACTGGATGGTCAGACTTGGGAATTGGATTGATTTGGCCATTGCTTGGTATGAACGAAGGTTGTGTTCATTGTATTTTGACCGTCACTAATGTCCATATTCCAGGCGTTTTGCAAGACTTGTCCAGGAAGCCTGTGAGCTCAGTTTCTTACACTTCTGAGGTTAATCGCGAATTTCAACCATACCAGATCGTTGGTTGATGGATCATTACCTTCCGGGAGATAAAATCTTTCTCTTTGGTTGGTTGCTCATTTCCAGTCTTATTGTCCTTGATATTAATGTCATCAAGGATTCTCGAGGGGCGCATATCAAATACGTACCCTGGCGGGGATGATTGACACTGTAATTGTTCAATCAGCTTATCCGTTGCTGTTTCTGACAATAATTTAGCTGGGTCTTCTGGAGGCAGGAAATAAATCCATGATACTGACGTGCGTATGTCACTCTTTGATTATACCAGCATAGTGACCACAATACTATTTCACCGCAGTGCTTACGATCTCTACTATCGAAGTGCCAATTCGTTCACTTCCGGGGCAACCAGCAGTCATGATGACGACGTTCAAGCTCAGGTCAACAGGTTCAAAAACACCTTCTCGTATCCAGATGTACGGGTTCATTTTATCGGAGCCTGGTGCGTGTTTCACGATCCTCAATGTCTAATTTGCTCACTGAAATCTAGGGACACTGTGTCTTCCGTTGGATTATTTCGACCTAAGCCTCTCCCACTCACGAATCGGGCAGACCACGTTTGCTTTTTTCGCCATGCTTTAGCATTGGATGAACGTCGTGTCAAGTTTATTCCAGAATATCTCGAACGCCAGCACCCGCCGGAGGGCCAGCGGCAGGAGGAAGAGAAGCACCCGGGGCACGCGGAACTCTCGGAGGAGAAAGAGCCACAAGAAAAGCAGAAGCATTCGGAAAAGGAGGACCACAAGAAAGAGGGCCAGGAGAAAGAGGGCCAGGGGAAGGAGGGTCAGGAGAAGGAAGGTCAGAAGAAGGAGGGTCAGGAGAAGGAAGGTCAGAAGGAGGGTCAGGAGAAGGAGGGTCAGGAGAAGGAGGGAGGAGAAGGAGGGTCAGGAGAAGGAGGGTCAGGAGAAGGAGGGTCAGGAGAAGGAGGGTCAGAAGAAGGAGGGTCAGAAGAAAGCCATGCACGAGACAAGGCCCAGGTCAAAGGAAGTTTGGTTTTCCGGCACGCACTCAGACATGTAACATGAATTTTATCCCAGAGTGCTACAAACGCTGATGTATTGATTTCCTAGCGGTGGGGGGATCAAGAAAAACCTAGAATTAAATAACGCCAGCTTGCCTCTCTTGTGGATGGAGAACGAGGCCAATCTCGCCGGACTTATACTTAAGCCCCGTACGGGAGAAGATGCCGACTATTTGTGGAAAGGTTGGGAAACACTTAAAGACGATAAGCCCACGGAGTCGCTGAAGGGGCTCTGGAGAATTCTTGAATACCTGCCTATCGTATCTTGGACCAAAGACAACAATCTGGACAGTGTCTCTCGGTCTGTTTCATTTCTTTGAATCCATATCCCATTGACTCATGATCATCTGCTCTACGACTTTTGGCAGCTTTCCGCATAAAGGTCGGGGCAGGTCCATTGCCAAAGGCCAGCTAATTCATCTCTCTGTCGCCCTCGAGCGCAAAGATAAGAGTTACACGCCTCGCGCTTCCGCCAAAGAGGTTAATCTCACTGCGTGGAGTGAGCTGATCGGTCTTATGGACCCCCAGCAAGGAATTGATCAGTTAAATTTCGAGAAATATAAGAAAATCCTCGAGATGGATCTTTTTGACAAGAGTGTCATCGACGAAATCCTTCAAAACCTCAAAGAAGATAAATTGCCTCACCTTTTCTTTGTGGCGAAATCAAGTTAGTCTTTGTGCCAGCATCAAAATTCTTAAACGCTCATATTTAATTCTCAATAACAGATAGTGGCGCTAACCATTTGATAAGGCACAAGGATTTCATTGAACCGGTCATTCAAGGCGAGTTATTGGATACCAATTTTCTAGCATTGGTGCTCAGAAATGGTTTGTACATTGCAAATGCTGTTGCTCCTTCCTTAAATAAAGTTCTCCACCAGCATCCAAAGATTCGGCATACTTTGAAATAGTCAATAATGTTCTTCCTAAGACCCTTCCCAAACTGCTTGAAGAAATATGTGAAGTCGGAGTGGTTGAATGTCTGTATAGCCTCTTCAAAAATGGTAAGTCTCTGGTTTCTTGCTCAATTTTATGTCAGTTGAATGGCGCCCAAAGATTCAGACCTTCTCCGAGACAAAGTACTGCAAGCTCAAATGGAAGAGGGGCATCTCACCTCAAATTTACTAGACATGCTGAACCTGGAGCCCAAGAGACCCTCATCTCATCGTTTCTGGACCATTAGGCTCCTCTATCAAATTTATAATCTTGGTTTGAATTTTTGTCTGGAATCATAGCTAGACCTTCACTTACAGGAAACTGACAGAAAAGTTTTGGGGAGCAGAGATGCTCAAAAACATCTTTGATACACTCTCAATGATAATGCTGTCTGATGATCATCTTGGTGTTCGTGTTTCTGCATGGGATGCTTTGGAACAGTGGGTACGGGACTTTGATATCGATGACCGTGAGTTGGCCCAGAGAGTGAAAGAACTTATTTCGGAGAAATATATCCTCAATGTCCAAAACCAAATTGATAAAAAAGAAGAACAAGCTTATGAGAAGTCTGACAATGTTTTAAAGAAGTGCGATGGGCTCAGGGAATGTAAGTAGTGTTATTATGCATGCTTACTCCAAGTACCGACTCTTTCAAAGCTCTTTTTCTCGATATCATCCCAAAGTCCATAGATGCATCAGTAATGGCCTGCAGTTATATATGCTCTCTAGTCACATTTGGTCAGTATAACAGACAATAATTCCTGCTCAAGTTCTCACTGGTAGTAATCAGATCACCTTCACCCACCTCTGATCGATAGAGTATTACCTGACATCATACAATTTCTTGACTTCAAGGGTGATGAGAGTTGTTATTATCGACTTTGTGTAGCCGAGTTCATAACAAAGATGGTTTCAAACAGTGGTGAGTCATGTTGACAGCCACTTATCCCTTTGTTATCCTAATAAAGCTCCTCACTGGAAGATGCATTTGAAAAAGTGCTACAAAAACAGGTGATTATCCAACTGTTGAAACTACACGAGATTTTGGAACAAGGTGTGTATCGAACCAAAAGATTTTACAACCTGACTCATAAGATACTGTGGTTTTAGGCCAGAACAGTGAGCTGGCTGAAGACGAGATATGGCATGTTAGAAGAGCTTTAATCTCTGCACTTCAGAAAGCAGCAGATTTAGGGAAATTGGATAGTGACGGAAATTTGGAGGGTGAAAATGCAGGGGAAGGGGTGTATAAACATGCCATGGCAGTACTGGAAGCTGTAGATCACCATGGCATGAATTTGAAGCTGGTCAAATATCTTGTCAAAAAGGGTGGAGATGTCAATGCGCAGATCGGGTCGAAGGGAAATGCGCTACAAGTAGCGGCATATTGGGGACATTTGGACATCGTCAAATTGCTTGTCAAGGAGGGTGCAGATGTCAATGCGCAGGGAGGTGGATACGGGACTGCGTTGAGAGCAGCAGCAACCGAAGATTTGGATATCGTCAAGTTTCTGGTTGGGGAGGGTGCTGACATCACAACACAGGGAGGTAATGCGCTGCAAGCGGCGGCATTTGTGGAAAATTGGGACATCTTCAACTTTCTGGTTGAAAGCGGTGCCGTGCTTGAAGGAGAGGAATATGGAAGGATGTTGAAGGCAGCGGCACGTAGAGGACGTTTGGATACCATCAAGCTTCTAGCCGAGAAGGTTGCTGATGTTGATGTGCAGGGAGGTCAAGCGCTACAAGTGGCAGCATCTTTTGGATATTGGGACATTCTCAAGTTTCTTGCCGAAAGAGGTGCTGTACCACAAGGAGAGGAATATGGAGAAGTGTTGCAAGCATTGGCACGTAGCGGACGTTTGGATATCATCAAGCTTCTAGTTGAGAAGGGTGTGGATGTCAATGCGCACAGAGATAATATGCTGCGAGCGGCGGCATCTTCGGGACATTTGGATCTCTTCAGTTTCCTTGTCGAAAGGGATGCTGTACTACAAAACGAGGTATATGGAGAGTTGTTGGAAGCAGCGGCACGTAACGGACGTTTGAACATTGTCGAATTTCTGGTTGAGAAGAGAGCGGGCGTCACTGTGCAGGGATGTCAATACGGGAATGCGTTGCAAGCAGCGGCATTTATGGGACGCTTGAAGGTCGTCAAATTTCTGGTTGAGAAGGGTGCGGATGTCAATGCAGAAGGAGGTCGCTATGGAAATGCACTGCAAGCAGCAGCAACTGAGGATTTGGCTATCGTGAAGTTTCTTGTGGAAAAGGGTGCGGATGTCAATGCGCAGGGGGGGACATACGGAAACGCACTGAAGGCAGCTGAAGACTACGGGAAGAGGGACATCATCGAATTCCTGAGGGAGAACGGGGCGTAGGGATAGTTTGGATTGTCGTTAATCTGCTACTTGAAGGACTTCTATGGGTGGTTCGGTGTCACGGTTGGGAAGTTTAGGGGACAGTAAACGGATCCAGTATTACCATATTATGTATTCCCTACTACGAATGTTTTCGGATATGAAATATCATACTTATTTGGTATCTTTCTCTGAACGAGGAGGTAGAAATACAAAAGAAGTAAGAGCCGGATTAATTATAGAACAAACGAGTAAAAGTACGTTGGTCGTCAGTAATGCTAATGGTGAACATAGTTGCTGATTGGAGACCTGAATTGAGCCCTGCGGGAGCGTTGGAGCTTGAGTTGGCTTGGAGGTACGTGCATGGGTCGGCGAAGGAAGATTGTTCAGCCGAAATTTTTAGAACAACTGAACGCTTCTTCTAAATAGTACAGTACTTCAGAGTGACGTCCTGTTAAACCTAACGAACCCTGTTACGCGTGGTCAGCACCAGCAGAAAGTAAACGAATAGCGCGGCACGACACCGTGAGGAATCCTTCCAAGGAGTCGAAGAACCTTTCTACATGGAAGAAGCTATATACATTGGGGTCATCCGAGGGAAATCGTGGCTCGTCTGCGTCTAGAATGACTTCAGGAAGATAACGACGTGATAAGGTCGAGGAGTCGCGTCGAACCCGGGCCTCCTCTTGCTCGTGTACTTAGCCTCATATAAGGCTTGCTGAATCCCCTGAAGGATCCTTCCTGCTCCTTCTCTATAATGAGATTTACAGTTTGAGAAGTAGGATTGCGTTAGTACAGAGACGAGGTCGGAAGGGAGAACGAAAATCAGAGTTACATCTCAATAACGAAGACTGTAATTCGAAGACAACAAGAGACAACAGGGCAGTGACACAGCACAGTCACGTGGCTTTTTCACCCATTTATGGCCCAGCGCTTGTTTTTAAGGTCCTTATACCTTTTGTTCGCAAACGACCTGAGGACACAAAGTCAATGGAAGAGCGAGCGATGGAATTGGGTGTTTCAGGGAGATTACAAGTCTAGAATTCCTGGTATTCGATCTTAGCTTCAAGTAATCCGCTGAAGTCGTTTTGGAGTTAGAGAAGAAGCCAGAATTATTTTGCATTGACTGTATTGATGCCTTTTTCATATAGTCAGAGTTCGTCCCATGTATAAATCGAGAGGTAGGTGTTAAAATGTTCAATTACTTATGTGCCATATGACCGAGGGACTAAAGCCAGCCTGAGCATATCCACCGCGCAGCCGTGCCTTATTCTGTAGGGTTTCTTTCGTCCCATGATGTACCGAAAGACTCTCTTCTCGTTCTCCATTGCTGTTGCGACAGCACTTTGCGCGCTGGGCGAAGAAATTCCCCAAAGTTCTCTTCTTCAATCGTACTATTCTCCTCAACGTTCCATTCAAACTTCAGTGCACGACACTTATGACAGCGAGCTCTTTACACCTCTCGAAGACTTGCAGCTGCTCCCGACCACCGAATTTGTCAGTCTGACTCATCCTGCGTTTCCGTCGTATGGTGTACGCGTGAAGAAATCAAAGTTCTGTGATGGAGAAGTAAAGTATGCACTACCACTCGACCTTTCTTCCCTTCGTGCCCAACCATGATTTGTTCTGACCCACGGTGACTGCGGTGGTCATGATACTAGTTCATATACTGGTTACATCGACATCGAAGCTCGTCACCTCTTTTTCTACTTTTTCGAAAGCAGAAGAGATCCTGAAAGCGACGATATGATCTTCTGGACTAACGGCGGTATAAATCGTTCTCCTTTCCTTTATAATCTTTGTCACTAAAAGCCTTGCGGTTAGGACCCGGCGGATCATCCAGTCTAGGCCTCTTCATGGAGTTGGGTTGGTTCGATATCAAAACCGAGATTCCTATCAAGTCTTGTTCATTTTTCATATATTCACAGGACCATGCAGAGTCACTGCTGATAACGAGACTAAATATCACCCCGAATCATGGAACGAGATCGCAAATGTCTTCTTTGTAGATCAGCCTATCGGTACTGGATTCTCGTATGCAGAATACGGAGAGAGCGTTGTATGTTATGGCCCTTTGCCTTCGTTATAGGACTGCTGACATTATTTTCTTACTTGAACCATTGATAGAGTACCACGGAAGAAGCGGCAAAAGACATTGCCGCGTTCATTGCTATCTTCTTCGAGCATTTCACCAAATTCAAAGGTAGAGCATTGCATATGGCGGGAGAAAGTTACGGGGTACATATGTTACGAACACTTCTTTTTTTGGCTTTCTTTTTTCTTTAATTTTTTTCAAGGGCCGTTATATTCCTCTCTTCGCTTTTGCTGTATACGACCAGAATGCCTACCTCGAAAACATAGGAATGGAACCTATCAACTTGAAGTCAATCATGATTGGAAATGGCATGACAGATTCTATCAGCTACTATGACATGGTGTGCACGAGTTCAGGCACACCGATTCTCGATATCTCGTAGGTTTTTCATTTCGCTATAGTATGCTCAGAAAGCTATTGGTGTTGATTGTACTTTCTTCTCAAGAACGTGTGTGCGAATGAAGCAAGCTGTACCGCGCTGCGAAGCTTTCCTCAAACAATCATGCATTGACCAATTCGATATGATAAACTGTGCTGCCGCCAATCAGTTTTGTAACTCGGAAATCCAAGTACCTTTCATGACGACCGGTAAGGTTTTCTTCTTCATTTTGTTTACTTTTTCTCCATCGTTTTGGACTCAGCTAATTGATCGATGGCTATCCAGGCAAAAATCCGTATGATTACACGAAAATGTGCGACGGGGACTTTGCGGACACTCTTTGCTATCCCATAATGAAGTACGCATGATTTTCTGTTCTTTTCTTTCTCGACTCGCCTTCATAATCTCGATTCTAAAATCAAACCAAAAACAGAACCATAGCCAATTATCTAAACCAAAATTCAACTCTAACTGCACTCGGTATCGATCCTAATTCACCCGCATACGGTAACTACTCTGTAGTCTCCTTTGTCATAGAAGCAGCCTTTGAGAAAACACTCGACATGGCTCGTCCGACTTATTTCTATGTCGAACAACTTTTATATCGTGGAGTAAACGTACTGATTTATGTGGGAGCAAATGATTGGATATGTAATTGGATCGGGAACCTCAGATGGGTCAGGGCGTTAGAATATAGCAACGATGCATTTGGCTCCACTGGGCATAAGGGTGAGGGTGAAGAGTTGGATAAGCTGAGAGAATGGGGAGGAGTGTTGGAAGACGGTGGGGAGTGGGAAAAGATGGGGATGACAGCTAGGAAAGGTGGGTTGACTTTTGCGACTATTGATGGGGCAGGACATACGGTCGGTTGTTTTTTTCTTCAAAATTTTAGTTCGGGATTAAAGCTGCTATGTTTAGGCACCTTACGACAAACCAAAGGAGTCTTTGGAACTGCTGAAGAGATGGTTGGATGGCAAAGAGCTGTAGTTCAACATGCCGAACGTCAACAACCTTTGACTAGTACAATTCAGATTTTGAAACAGCCAACAATCAATAAGTACAATCAATACGCTGTCTACCCTTCACCGTATGGAACCTTCAATTCAAAACAAACCATTCCTAATGTGCATCTCCGTTGATGATGGGCTAGGACAACTCAAGAACTCCGGTGACAAAAATCAGAAAACCTACACCGTAATAAGAATTTACACAACTCCGAACTAGGGAAAGACTGCGTGCTCGTGGGATTACACAAGCTCTCTAGATGTTCCGTAAGGCAGGACAATTCCAACATTGCACTTATACTCAAAACGACGGAACATGTGATTATTGACGGCAGAGACCTTGCGAGCAAGGTAATAAATCATTCTATTCTTAGGCGCTATCAGATACACACCCAGGTACTTTCTCAACTTATCTTATCTCTACGTAGCCACAAAAGGACCCCGGTCCATCCCAATAGAAGACCTCCATCTGAAACTATTGGGCTTAGTCAAGCCTTTGATGTTAACAGAGTCAACAGACTGAGGAGGGTCAGGTCCCAGAGCATTATTGTGTTAGCAGTTCAGTTAGGCCCAAGGGACCTGTCAATGACCTAAGTTCCTGTTAGGTACATATCAGTACGTACTACCCTCCCGTTCCTCCAATCCCGTTCCCGTCGAAATCGAGGTGATTCATCAAAAAGATTTTTGGTCAAGGGGTTTTCACTGATACTCGGATCACACACGTATCACAAAATTTATACACATTACAGAAAAAAGAATGATACAGAAGTACGATAGGTAGATTCTTCTGATCTATAGATATAGTGGGTGCCGAAAACAGCCTCCCACCATAGCATCATAACTAATGCAGGAATACCGGACCCTCATTTGACCAGCTGTTTCTTTTCACAGTGGATCAAACCAGGCAAGTCACAGGGGACCAGCCAACGGTGGTATTCGATGAAGCAAAGATGCATCGACTTAATCATTAAACATAAGGCACAGCTTGCAACGAAGAGCGACAAGCTGGCAAACTACAAATCACAAAATTGCCTTGACACTCACAAGTTGATGGAAATACACTATGTACATCCTTGTATGAAAAGACTGGATACATAAAGTCACTGCTCATCCGTGACCCTTTGGAGGGTTATATCCGTGCTCCACCTGTATCTTCCCTTTTGGTCCCCGGGAGATCCCACAATAAAATCGGCAAGAGCAACTGTACAATGTTATCACCTTGAGAGTGGGACAACGAACAGCAAAAGGTAAAGTAACGCTTTGGACGTCGTCGAAGTACTCCGACATAGGCTCGTACCATGAATCTCCTTTGAAAGAAGTGTCTGTGTTATTGGACCCAGAAGCTAATTCCTCGAATGTCAACATGGCACTCGGCGTCGCGTCGTAAAAGGGAACTGCGAAATTCCACTCAAAGTACTTCAAACGATGGAAACCGTTGAATTGGTTGGCGTATTCCCAGGACTGATGAGGCCAAGTGGCCTCCTTAGTCTTTTTTTGAATATGATTTTCTCGTCGGATGAGAGTCAGACCAACAAGGTCAGGGAAAATTTGGGCAATGCGATTGATAAGTGTGAGTGACCCATCCTTTATACCTTCGAAAACCAAGACTTCCAAAGGTGCCGATTGTAGAGATTCCAAAAGGGGAATGGCTATATCATCCCCGATGG
>ML179291.1:70959-88333 GCA_004369135.1 Dendrothele bispora CBS 962.96 | reverse complement strand
AAGTACGCATGATTTTCTGTTCTTTTCTTTCTCGACTCGCCTTCATAATCTCGATTCTAAAATCAAACCAAAAACAGAACCATAGCCAATTATCTCAACCAAAATTCAACTCTGACCACACTCGGTATCGATCCTAACTCACCCGCATACGGCAACTACTCCGTAGTCTCCTTTATCGTCAACGCAGCCTTTGAGCAAACACTCGACGAGGCTCGTCCGACTTATTTCTATGTCGAACAGCTTTTACATCGTGGAGTAAACGCACTGATCTATGTGGGAGCAAATGATTGGATATGTAATTGGATCGGAAATCTCAGGTGGGTTAGGGCATTAGAATATGGTGATGATACATTTGGCTCCACTATGCATGAGTTTTCGGGTGATCAAGAAGGGTTGGACAAACTGAGAGAATGGGGAGGAGTGTTGGAAGACGGCGGGGAGTGGGAAAAGATGGGGATGACAGCTAGGAAGGGTGGGTTGACTTTTGCGACTATTGATGGGGCAGGACATACGGTCGGTCATCTTTTTCTCTTCAAAAATTTAGTTCGGGATTAAAGCTGCTATGTTTAGGCGCCTTACGACAAACCAATGGAGTCTTTGGAACTGCTGAAGAGATGGTTGGATGGCAAAGAGCTATAGTTCAACGTGCCGAACGTCAACGACCTTTGACTACTATGACTAGTACATTGAATTCAGATTTTGAAACAGCCAACAATCAAATCAATACACTCAATAGGCTATCTACCCTTCACCATCTAGAACCTTCATTCGAAACAAACCATTCCTATATGATGTCTATGAACATCTCCGATCATGATGGGCTACTAAGCAACTCAAGAACTCCTGCGGCAAAATCAGAAAACTACACCGTAATAAGAATTTACACAACTCCGAACTAGGGAAAGGGCCGACTGCGTGCTCGTGGGAATTACAGTGGTTGTGTTTGTTCCTTAAGGCAGGATACTTTCAACTTTGCACTTGTACTCAGAACGACGGAACATGTGATTATTGACGGCAGAGACCTTGCGAGCAAGGTAATAAATCATTCTATTCTTAGGCGCTATCAGATACATACCCAGGTACTTTCTCAACTTATCTTATCTCTACGTAGCCACAAAAGGTCCCCCGTTCCTCCCAATAGAAGACCTCCATCTGAAACTATTGGGCTTAGTCAAGCCTTTGATGTTAACAGAGTCAACAGACTGAGGAGGGTCAGGTCCCAGAGCATTATTGTGTTAGCAGTTCAGTTTTTAGGCCCAAGGGACCTGTCAATGACCTAAGTTCCTGTTAGGTACATATCAGTACGTACTACCCTCCCGTTCCTCCAATCCCGTTCCCGTCGAAATCTCGAGGTGATTCATCAAAAAGATTTTTGGTCAAGGGGTTTTCACTGATACTCGGATCACACACGTATCACAATATTTATACACATTACAGAAAAAAGAATTATACAGAAGTACGATAGGTAGATTCTTCTGATCTATAGATATAGTGGGGTGCCGCCTGCCGCCTGCCGCCATAGCATCATAACTCCTTCAGGATTACTTGACCCTGATTTGACCAGCTTGTTTCAGCTTTTCTCAGTGGATCAAACCAGGCAAGTCACAAGGGGACCAGCCAACGGGGTTTTCGTAGCAAGTTGCCTCGGCAATCATTAAACTTAAGGGGGCGCAGCTTGGAACAAGCGGACAAGCTGGCAAGGAAATCACATCATTTTGACACTCAAAGTTGATGTAAATACAGTATGTACGTTTGTATGAACGAAAATACTTTGATTACATAAAGTCACTCTCATCCCGAGCGTGACCAATACTTATACGAGCTCATCGACTGACACACATGCCTCAGACAACAACATTCTTCGAGCACATCGTGAATGCATGACCGTTGACTCACTTCTCATGTCTGAAAGAGACTAGTTTATGCCTTTGGACCTTCAGGACTAAATAAGGGCACATATCTCTTTATCACATTATGGCCCGCTTCTCTTAAGCTTTTTTCTTCGCTTCTCTTAAGCTTTTTTCTTGAGACACTCCCACCCAACAAACCTTCAAGCTCGCATTTTCTGGTCTCTCTATCTGCCCAATCAGGGAGATCCTATTGGTATCCCATGCTATTTGTTTTTTGTCGCCTTTTGGAAGTGGCATATTGTCCCATTCCCTTCAATTTGTTCTTTTTTTCTTAAAAAAGGAAAGAAAAAATAAGAAACAATCGGAAAATCCAGAGAAAAGGGTTTTCGAAAATTGGGTGTGATGTATGTCATCGGAAATGGGACACAAATGGGACAGTAATTGGCGTTTGGCACAATGTGCAAACGCGTCGCGCCCAAATTGTCACATATTAGTCATAGTTTATACAAGTCGTTACAATTCTATGATTGTGGGGGGGCCGACACACGGCGAATAACAAACCGTGGCGCCTTCAGCCTCAACGAGGTACCCAAGTCCACCTGTATTATATAGTTTCATCCTTTAAGACGTAAGACCACTATTTGCGAGTCCGAAGATACAAATTTTAAAACTAATATGATACCACCATTTGAACCTACAAATGTCGATCTGAAGATACAGCATTATAAAGCCTCATCTTTTCAGACATAAGACCATTACTTATTTGTCCGCAGATACAAACACTAAAACTAACATGATACCACCGATCTCAACTTACAAATATTGCCTCGAAGTTACAAGTTTCATAACCAAGATTAATCCGCTCACTCCCCGAGCCTACAACCCAGACCAAAGATGCAAAGAATATTTAGCGGAGAGCTAGACTTGACAACTAGAATCATCCCGACCTAACCAACCAGTTTGAAGTTTGAACACCCTATAGAACCATCATTCCAACACAACCAATCCTTCAACTCTAGCAATGGCAACCACAGAGCCACAACCCAGTTACCCATGATCAATGTTTGACAGACTATTGAAAATATAATGCGTGTGGTGTGGGGCTGAGGCGTACGCCCCTAAAATAATCAGATATGGAGGAAGGTCCGATTTGACGACGTTTGGAGAGCTTGAAGTAATATACGGAGTGAGCAGTTGTCTGCCATGGGAATGTAACAGTGTCTTCCGATTACCATTTAGTGTATCTGAATAATAATCAATAGGTGAGTGGATGGTTTAATTCAAGCACAGACCCTGCGTTAAAGGGAGAAAGTTGGATACATTGTCGAAACCCTTGTACTCGACAGCGATATCGAGACCGCTAGTTGGGGTACACAGGTGAATATTTGCGGCGACATGATTTGCAATGGAACCAATAATGACGCCTCGGGCGGAGGGAGTAGCGGGCTAGAGTATTCCCCGACTCTACATATCTAATTTGTAAAACAAATTAGATATAAAGAAACAGGGTATTATGCCCGGGGGTCGACGACCATTCCCACGATAGCTCCTTAAGTAAGCCTCTCCGCCAGACATTAGGTAAAGAGCTCACACGGGCCATCAACAAGCCCCTTTGCTCAAACAAACCCCTTCCGAACGACCCCTTCCCAAAACACAAATCGTCTCCTGATGTCCGGGGAACAACAACCACATTCGGGAACACACCTTATCGATCAGAACGAACAAACTGTAGGCTCACAAGGTCCGTACCGTACAACACAGGGACATTACATTTGCTGTTCGATGACGATTTTCAGTAGGTCAGATCCGTCCGTGGGTATGTTCTTGGGGTTGAGTGTTCCATATAAATAGGTTTCACTGCTGTTCGTTGGTCTATTTTCTGTACTGGTCCTAATCGTTGAGTAGGTTTCAGTGGGTTGTTAAATTTTATATATCTTACGGTTGATAATATTAATTCTTTGTAATTGATGGTTTCTTTCTCTGATCACGCCCTGTTCTGAACCGTCTCAAGCGAGCTTTCGACAATCAGTAGGTAGTTAAATTTTACATATCTTGGGTTGATAATATTAATTCTTTCTATGTACTGCCCAGTTCTATACTGAGCCGTTTCAAGCTAGCTTTCTACAGAGATACTCGGCGGGTGCTTAGCAAGACGTAGAGATATTCCGTGCCTCGTGAAGTTTCCGGTTTAAGGTGGTGTTTAATATGTGAATTCTCATTCAGCCCGTGTTCCGTTAAGTATCCCGCCCAGTTCAATACTGAACCGTTTCAAGCGAGCTTTCTACAGATATGCTCGTCGGGTGCTTCGCAAGAGGTATAGATATTCCGTGCCGCGTGGAGTTTCCAGTTTAGGATTGTGTTTAATATGTGATTTCTCATTGGGCCCGTGTTCCGTTAACTATTGTCTGTTTCTTTCGCTCTTCTGGTCTTTTGGGAGTCGGGGACGCCCCGCTTGCGGGGGTTAGGATATGTAAACAAGGAAAGACACCACCCGACGCCGCCAGACGGGAAAAGAGTATCATGTAAGCAATGAGTTGAGGAGTAGCGGGCTGAGAATGACGCAATGATTACGTGAAGTATTATGTAAAAAGCTTTCCGAGGCTGCTAGAAACAAACTTATCGTTTCACTTCGTTACACGGTTTGTTAACATACTGTATGGACGAACTTTGAGTGTCCCTAATAATGTTGATGTGTATGCATTGTAAATTTGTAATGTAAGTATTTCATGTGCATTCTTTGTGTCATAGGTAGGATAAGGCTGAGCCTGAGACCTGAAATCATTAAACCATTACAATAATTATTGATACTTCCATCGAATGTGGTTCTGGTATTAGCTGCGGAATGTGGGGCTCAAAGCGAATTTAGCATTGGGTTCAAGATCTGTATACTGTACTATTTCGATCAATTCGCGTCATTCATTTTCAATAAAATGAGAAAAATAAGGGCGGGTCTTTGAAAATGGTGCGTTTCGCGAATTAATAGAAATGATGGTTTCATTTGATAAGAGTAAGAGCCAAGAGTCGGTATACCGGCTCGAAGTAACATGAAACAAAGACGAAAAAAAGGAGAATATACACTTTTCCCTTTGACTATTTCATTTCGGATAACCATACTTCGTATACATATATATTCATACTTTATTTGTCTTTTCTGCAGTGTCTGCAGGAATGGAAGGTGTAGAGGTGGGTCGGGGCTGTTGCTCTTCCTCCACCACATACATATTGAGCGTGCGCGGGTTTGGGAATAGCAGAGAGTGCGAGAGGAGTTGGGAAGATCATTTCTTGAGATGATCTCCATCGGATTTGATACTTCTGTGGACTGACTTTGGAGAGCATTTTCCTCATGTGGGTGTCATTTGGGACTGATCCTATTGGGATGCATACTATGGTAACCAGGGTGTTTGAATTGTCGGGAAGTCTTGTCAAGGGAGAGGCGGGTTTGTTCATTACGAGGCCGACCGAAGGAAAGACTCGTCCTTCTAAACCCCGTCGCTTAGCATTCCTTGTGACATTCCCTTTAGGCAAATCTTATCTCATTCTTATCGTGATGAATTGATGTCTCTGTTGCCGACTTGCCGGAATCCGGCATGTCATGTACATTGTTGACCTTATGGCAGCCGGCTTACGACCTCGTGACTGCCACGCGAAGCGATGGCCCACTTCCCTCATAGAAAATAGTGCATTCAGACCTGGGAACCGGATATTCTGCAAGCGACGTAAATGTACTAAGTAATACTCTAAATTCTTAACATCAGCAAACCACAAACAGTATGGGTCTTCGAATCATTGGATCATTGAATTGCAGAAGCATTCATTTATAGAAACTGTCATAAATGTATTCCCTTTGAACCTTATTACTTGTGCTCAAACCTAAAATCTCGAACTGCCAAGAAGACCTCACGTGCATTTGGATAATCTTACGAGTCCTTCTGTGACACTTGAAAGCCAACAATTGTTTATGTCAATGTCTGCCAACACTCCACCAACCAACAAATCCAAGGGAAATCGGTGCAAGAACCTTTTCAAGAACCTTCTCAAGGCTCCTTTCTCTGCTAGGAAGCATAGGAAGAATCCAGGAAATGTAGCTGCAGGAGCATCAAGCTTGGATGTGAATCTTCACAGTGAAATGCTGGGTCATCCCGGGATTTCCTCCCCCATTTCTTCCACAAGTTCAGAACCAGTTCAAGTTCCACCAGCTCAAGCAGTGACCAATCAGATGCAAGGACTGGTTGCAGGACAAACTGGAGATGCTCAGACTTCTGTTGTACCTGCAAATGATACTGATGTCTCTACTCAGTATCAGGCAAGTGGAAAGGCTTCTGACCAGGCTTTAGAAGTTCATTCTGCAGAATCGATGCCTATCATCAAGACAGATTACAGCTACTCTAAATTAGCTGGGGCTGTATTAGAGAAAAGTGTATTTGTCCTCAAGGATTTTTCTGGATTGATTCCAGTGCCAGGACTTGAACCAGCTGTCAATGCAGTTTGTGCATGCATTGAACATTTTCATGTGAGTGTATATTTTTTCCCCAAACATTTAGGATAGATCTGAAATTTATAACTTAGCAAATCTCAGATAACAAGGAAAAACTTGAAAAGCTGACAGAAGAACTGGCCTTCAAGTCCAAAGCTTTGGAAAAGCACTGTAAACAAGGTGCATCCTCTGAAATGGAAGAACAGCTTAAGATCCTGATTGAGTGAGTGCCAGTTGCTTTTATACTGTTTCAAGATGACCCTGATTCTATCTGTTTCACAGAAAATTGGGTCTAATTTCAAAACAAGTCAATAAAAATTCCCAAAATGAGTCCCAAAGGGAGAAAATTCGCAGGGTTGTGCAGCCAGATGATATTTCCAAGGAGATTGATGAATATTTTGAGGCAGTGAATAATGCTTTTGATAATTGCAAGGTACTCTAAATTGATTCATGGCTTTGAAACTTGAACTGATCTTCAATCAATTAGACAGAGGTTTTGCTAATTGTTGAAGGGAAACTCACCCTGATTCTCAAGGTATGTGTAACTGATATATCTATTTAATTCATTCACTGATTTCATATTTTGTCCAGGGACTGGATATGGATAGGCTAAATTACTCTCCACAAGCATTCTATGATACAGACAATGGTGTTAAATTTGCCAGAAAGGAATGCACGGCAGGAACCAGAAAGCAGATCCTAGATGATATTGAAGCATGGGTAGAAAATTCAGCAGCTTCACTTGGATATTGGATTTGTGGAATGGCTGGGACAGGAAAAAGCACTATAGCTAAATCTGTCTGTATTAGGCTTAAGAAGAAAGAGCATCTTGCTGCTTCATTTTTCTGTTCCCGTCAGATTCCAGAATGCAAAGACTATCGTAGAATCATCCCAACAATTGCATATCAGATTGCACGTGATTCTCCTACATTTGCCCAGGAATTGCAGAAAGTCCTTGTAATGGATAGGGATATTAGCACCAAAAGTCCTGCAGATCAGCTGAAAATGCTTATTGTACGACCTTGGGCAGCCACCATGAGAAAAGAGGAATTTGGAAAGATTACCCCTGTCATTGTAGTTGATGCTTTGGATGAATGTGAACATGTCTCATTGGTGTTAAAAGAATTAATTCCTGCTATTCAGAACTGGGAAATTCCAGGGCTGAGATTTTTGTTCACCAGTCGTCCTGAAAAAACTATTTATGACCATCTTACCAATGTCATCAATCCACTACCTCCAAAGTCACAAGTTCAAGAATTCGAGCTCCACAATGTTGAAGAAGCAGTTGTGAGAGAGGATATTATAACATATATCAAAGCCGAACTAAGTACTACCAGACTTGACATTGAAACACATCAAGTGGAATCAATTACCAACAAGGCTGGGAAACTGTTCATTTATGCTGCTACTGTGATACGATATATCACTGGAGCTCAGGGTCTTGGAAAGACAAGACTGAGTGACATCATGAGTGAAGGGCACATTCCCAGTGATAAAAAAGAAACTGAGAGTCTGGATAATTTATATAGTGACATCCTTGCCAATGTGCTTTCTCCTCTAACAATTGAGGAGTCTGAACTGATGGTCAAAATTCTTTATACATCCTTGTTTGCTGGAATGCGGGTATCTTGCAGCATGCTCTCAGAACTATTCAAGGAAATTGATTTGAAATTTGTAGAGAGCACTATCTCAAGTCTTCAATCAGTTCTATATGTTGATAAAAGAGATCGAGCTATTTACACTTTCCATGCATCATTTGTTGACTACATGTCCTCTAAAATGCGTGCACAAAACTTTTATCGTGACATTACAGAACATCACACCTATCTGACAAAAATTTGCCTGGACTTGATGAACAAGCAATTGAAGTTTAACATGTGTGACCTTCCGTCATCATTCCTGGCTGATAGGGATGTTCCAAATATTAACCAGACAATTGAAGAGAAGATCAATGAGGGTTTATGGTATTCATGCAATTTTTGGGGATTCCACTTAACCAATGCCAATTCACATGAAGGAGAAGTTATTGAAACTTTCAAGAAGTTTATGGATGAAAAGATTCTATTCTGGATTGAAGCAATGAACTTGCTGGGCAGACTGCCTTGGATTGGAGTAATGAATGTACCATGGGGTCTTACTGCATGTGTGGAAATTTTAGATAGTGTCTTAAAGGTATGATTTTTAAACTGAAATATTTTCTGTAGCTTATCTCTTGGCAGATTCAAAACTTTCAATATCTAGGAGCTCAGATCAGCCAGCTCAAATCCCTTATGAATGCTTTCAGCCTAAGTGAAGTAAAGGAAATGACACCTCATTTCTATCTAAGCATTATCCCATGGTGGCCAGTGGAAATCAGTGTAGTAAAAAACTTGAAGAATGTTTTGAAAGTCATCAAACAGACTGGACACAGTGGGGCAATGGGTTTTTGGAAAACACCTAATACAGTGGAATGCATCAGTGTCTCACCAGATGGACAAAGACTTGTCACTGCTCTCTTTGATGGCACCTGCATAGTTTGGAACACAGTGACAGGCACTCAAATGAACATCTTTCAAGAGCATGAAGCTCCAGTCAATTCTGTGGTATTTTTTGCAAATGGAGACAAAGTTGTGTCTGGTTCAGATGACAATACTATCAGGATTTGGGACTCAAAAACTGGTGCTACAATTGGCAGTCCTTTACGTGGGCATGAGGGTAGTGTTCTGTCTGTAGCAATTTCCCCAAATGAATATTGGGTTGCTTCTGGCTCCGAAGATCATACAATCAGAATCTGGGATGTAAAGACTGGTGTTACAATTGGTGCTCCTCTTAGTGGCCATTCAGATCATGTCAGATCTGTGGCCTTCTCTCCTGATGGCCAACAGGTTGTATCTGGTTCTTTCGATGGAACCATCAGAGTGTGGGATGCAAAAGCTGGAAATTTGATTGGGAATCCACTACATGGACATTCAGGTGGTGTGCTATCTGTTTCATTCTCTCCAGATGGACAATATATTGTTTCTGGCTCCGGAGATGGGACTGTCAGGATCTGGGACACTAAAAATTGGACTGAAATTATGAAATTGGATCGTCACACTGAATGGGTTGGATCTGTAAAATTTTCCTTGGATAATGAAAGAATCATATCAGGTTCTGATGATAGAACAATAGGAATTTGGAATGCAAAAACTGGAAAATTGATTGGCAATCTACTTCAAGGTCACAGTGATTGGGTCAACTCTGTAGCCTTTTCACCTGATGGGAACCTGCTTTATTCTGGTTCTGATGACATGACTGTGAGGGTCTGGGATGCAAAGACAGGAGCTGCAGCTGGAAATTCACTTCTTGGTCATGAAAATCAAGTTTATGCTGTGGCATTTTCTCCAGATGGTGCTTACATTGCATCTGGCTCTGAGGATGAAACAATCAGACTCTGGGATGCCCAGACAGGAGTTGCAATTGGGATTCCACTTCTGGACCATGAGGGTACAGTTTCTTCTGTAGCATTTTCTCCAGATGGCAATCAGATTGTGTCAGGCTCATGGGACACAACAGTGAGAATTTGGGATGTTAAGAGTGGATCACAAATTGGAACCCTCAAACATCCAGACATTGTGAACTCTGTGGCATTCTTTTTAGATGGAACCAAAATTATATCTGGGTCAGATGATAAAATGATTAGGATCTGGGATATAAAAACAAAAGCTCTGCTCCAAACTCTTTCAGGTCATGAGAATGGTGTTTGGTCTGCAGTCTTTTCATCAGATGGAAGTAAAATTGTATCTGGTTCTGGGGATCAAACAGTGAGACTGTGGGATGTAAAAACATGGGATATGATTGGAGATCCCCTCCTTGGCCATAAGGAGACAGTCTCTTGTGTGGTATTTTCTCCAGATAGAAAAAGAATTGCATCTGCCTCTGTGGATCAGACAATAAGAATTTGGGATGTAGAAACCAGGACTGCCATTGGTAATCCTCTTCAAGGGCATGAGAGGGCAATAAATTCTGTAGCATTTTCTTCTGATGGAAACTGGATCATATCTGGCTCTAATGACAGGACAGTGAGAATTTGGGATGCAAGATCTGGAGCTGCTGTTGGCAGTCCTCTTAAAGGCCATTATGATAGTGTCATGTCAGTGGCCCTTTCTCCAGATGGAAGCAGAATTGTATCTGGTTCAGAAGATAAAAGTATAAGAATCTGGGATGTTGAGAATAGGACTTCTATGGTGACTTCTTTAATGGGTGTGGGCATTGCCCGCAAAATGTCTGTGATGTTTGGCATTGTTTATCAAAAGCTTTACTCCCTATATTCTGAAGACGTTTGCGGGGGTACATTTTCCTCTTCGTCACATCATTCCTTCTGCAAATTATGTATCGGGATTTTCTAAAGACATGAGGGGCTATAATTTCTTAAGATGGTTTCTCTTGTAGTTAAATATAGCTTGAGTTACTTACAAGAAGTAATACTTATTCTCCGAGTTACTCAAATTCATCTTAAGCAATTGTACTTAACATAAAAAAATTGAGATCCCGAAAAAAATTGGGAGGATAGCTGCAGTGATGCTGCTGGAAAATGTACCGCAAGTCGCGCCCACACCAGACGTGCCAGACGCGTTATGTCACCCACGTGCGGAAGAATAAATATATTTTTCACATACTTACGGGCTAATTTAACATATACATATAGTCTCCATAGCATACCTAGTGCCAGTACCATAGAAGCTTGTATAAAAGTGTTAAGGACGAACGAATATCGAACAAATATCGTAGATTCGGTAGAGGACGACATTTGCCATGAAAAGTCCGGCTTGGCGCTTAGTCATCAGCACGCTGGTTTCGCAGGAAATGCCCACACCCATCTTTAATGGAAGATTCTTATAAAAGTGCTACAATGAGAAATGTATCTAGTAATCAAACAAGAAATGTTCAGTGGACTTTAAACCCTGGTAAGTGTTTAATCTCATAATTTGATAATTTTATCTAAAATAAATTGATAGATATACATTGGACTCTATCTGATGATGGCTGGATCTATTTTCCAAAAAACAAAGAGGGAATTATTTGGATTCCTCCTCAATTCAGGGAAAATCTTTGCAGTGTTGAAACACTATTAATAATTTCCAAAGCTGGATGCAACAAGGTCTCATTCAGGGATTGTGTTTATGGTGAGAACTGGGCTCAGTGTTACTCTCAAAAATAGGCTTGTTTTGGGATTGATGTTAAACATGTACATGAACATATTTTCAAAAGTGCTTGGACCTTTTTGAGTTTATGATTGATTTTACAAAGTTTCATTTGAGAAAACATGAAACGTCAATGATTTTGTTGTCAAATTTTGGCTACTTTGTAAAACGTATCTACCCTCCAGAAATATGACAGTCTATATATATGCTTACATTGATTTTTTCTTGTGATACTGATAGGACTCTCTTTGAAATATTGTTGATTTTGCATTCTAAGTTCATGAATGGTAAGTTGAGTACAATTTTGTTCAATGGTAAGTCCATTACATACTATGGTACATATTATCTAATTCTCAAGCTGAAGTTGGGTAATTGAGCTGTGAAACTTGGTAAACATGTGAATGATCTGTAGATGTCAAGATATTATTGGATAACAGTCTTACTTGTGAAAGTTATTCAATATTCACCCTCTATTTAAATATTGCAGCATCAAAAGTGAGGTTCGGTAAAATGACCATGGTGCCAGCCAAAAAGTTTAGATAGCACTGGTAGCATCTTAATCTATTTTTGAAATAATTAATCATCAGCAAGCTCTGAGGCATATAATACATAAAAATTCATATCATTTATACATTTTATACATGTATAAACTGAGGGGGGGAGTGCATGTTTCTTATACACCTTTCATAAAACTTAGAGAATCATTTATACACAATTTTAGGTATACACAACCTATGCCCTTTACATATACTGTTACGACCGAAGCTGTACTTCAAGGATTCTACGCTGAGGTCGTAGGTTCTGGATAAAGTTCGGAGAACCTCATCACAAAGACAAAGGTTCTAGATCAGGTTCGGAAAGCCTTTGTCACAAAGACAAAAGGTTCTGGTTCCGAAGTTCGAGTTGACCTTGTTACAGAAACAAAGGTCAAAGATTCAGTGAGTTCGACAAGCCTTTACAAGTAGTAAAGGTTTGAGAAGTCTTAGAGGAAGGATCTCGCAGAGTCCTTGTAGTAAGGCTAAAAGGTATAGTATAGGAGTGAACAAGATAAGCTCTGCTTTATTAAATTTACAGACCAAGTAGACAGTACTTATACTACATCTACAGTGTAATAATAGTTCAAGACAATGTAACTACATACATAGCAATGGTATAAAGTATCTAGGTAAGATACAATGTAGTCAAGTAAATATAAGGTCTCTGAAACACATAATAAATAGACAAAGTAGTAAGTGTTCTTATAAGTAATACAAAGGTTCATACTAGGTGATCCGAGAATTCCAACACTCCTCCTCAAACCTTTGCAAGTCCCATAGATGAAGCAAAGAGTTTACAATAAACTGGAATTCAACATTTTTCTTCCCAATGTAAATTCCTTCCAATTCAGAGGTGACTTGAGCAAGACTGGCAGTTAGCATTTTGGTGTGGTCTTTTCCTTCTGCTAGTCCTTTGGATATGGCTTTAAGTTTGGTAGTTGGTTTTCTACTCCTCCTGCCTGTGATAATTTCTGATGCAATTGGTTTGGTAATTTCTTCTTGGGGTTCTGACTCGGGGAATTTATGCTCCAAATTGATGTATACATCACTATCCTCCTCACCGAGTTGGATCTCCTGTTTGCAATATACAATATTCCTTTCAACTGTTATCGCATTTTGGAGTGGCAGGAAGTGAGGCTGTTCAATATTGTCAATGGTTTCTATGTGGAGGGTTCCTCTCCCTTCAGATGTGAATGTTTCAACATTGGGAGCCTGGATTGTTTGGGTAGGGATGGTTTGGTAATTCTGAATTTGATCTCAGAGTGGAGTCATGTGGGATGAGCATCCTGGATCAAATAGGATGGATGGTGCATCATGATTTGTGGCCATAAGTGCTGCTTCTGCTATTTCCGAGCAGTCAATAGTTGGTATATCAATCAGATCAAAATCAAGACTCTCATCTGTTTCAATTGCCATCCATGATACTTCTATAGCACTTGATGCTGTTTCTTCTGTATCATCTTTATTAGGCTCATTGGCTGTGTTAGCCTGTTGTCTCTTCTCGGATGAACGTTTTATGGCTATGTGGCCAATTCCCCCACAATTGTAACATTTGAAGTCATCACTTGATTGGGCTGGGTTTTGGAATCCTCCTCGGCCTCTTCCCATGGAAATTTCCTCTTTCTCTGTCTCTACCTCTGCCTCTGTAATTGTCATTTGAGTAGTGGGCTGTGTCCTGTGGCTTGTGGCGCATGGACTTTCCTTGTGCTTCAGCTCGAATGGCTGCAATCAGCATATCTGGTTTCAACTTGTCGGGATCCTCCTTGTAAAATGTAACAAGGGCTGTAACTGTGGCTGAAAAATTTTCAGGTACTGATGCAATGATGGCGCTTTTGAATTGTGATTCAGCAATTTTAACTCCTCGGTTCTCCAATTCATCACATATTGAGATGAGATTATCCAGGTGTTCATCGACTTTAGCTGGATTATAGCATATTGTGGCAAATAAGTGCTGTTGGAGGTGTGCTTCGGTAAGGGGTTCCTGGCATTGTAGTCAACCTTTAGAGCTTCCCACAACTCTTTAGAGGTCTTCTTGGATTTGTATCTTCGGAATATAGAGTCTGGAAGTGTGCCTGTAATGCCATTTAACAGGTCTGCATCCTTGGTGGCTTGAGACTCTGTTGGTGTAGTGATTAAATATTTTTCATAGGCAATTGATCTGGCGGCTCGCTCTACTTGAGCTGACCATGTTCCCCAATTAGAACCGTCTGTTTTTAAGGCGGTTACCTTGTCAAATGCCTTGGCAGCTTTGGACATCTCGTTGTCACTGTCTGTATCAATATCAGATGGATCTGGGTCCGGTGTGGGTGATCTACTGGGTGGTGGTGGGGGTTTGGGAAGTGAGGTGAAACTGGATCTTCTGTTGTTTCAGGTTCCTTCTCTGGTTCTATAATTGGTGGGTTATCTGTCTCTCCAGGAGGTGAATGGGTAAGATCTACAACAGATGATGTAGATGGTTGGGGCTGTGGCTGAGAGATGGATAAAGGGAAACTTAGCGGGGTTGTTTCCAGCTGTCTTGTTCTTTCAATATTTCCAGTAATAACTGTTTCTTGTGAGGTCTCGATAGTGATTCCCCAATCTCCCACTGGCTTTGTTCGAAGTGGCAGATTATAACGATTAGGGCAAGGTTGTTCTGTACAACGTTCCCAAGTTTCTGGCCCTAGGTGTCGATCTCGAAATTCTTCTAAATCAAATGTGTGTTGTGCCTGTGCACAAATTAAATCTGGTCTTCTGGGATGTGCTGTTGATGCTGGTGGGGTGTTCAACTGTCTCGGAGTTGGGCTGCTTCTCCTGGACTGTGGTTTCGATCTGTGCTGTGTTCTGAGGATTCTTTCTGGATCCTCTACTCCTTGGACTGGTGTGCCACGTCTCCTTGTGGTCATGCAATGTTGAGAGCTAGACAATGAATAAGTAGTAAAAGGTTAGAGCTCGGGGCCCATAACCTATAGGAGTGAACAAGATAAGCTCTGCTTGATTACAGACCAAGTAGACAGTACTTATACTACATCTACAGTGTAATAATAGTTCAAGACAATGTAACTACATACATAGCAATGGTATAAAGTATCTAGGTAAGATACAATGTAGTCAAGTAAATATAAGGTCTCTGAAACACATAATAAATAGACAAAGTAGTAAGTGTTCTTATAAGTAATACAAAGGTTCATACTAGGTGATCCGAGAATTCCAACATATAGATTGGGAAGGTCGAGCTAAGGAATCAGCTCAACATGATATGTAACCCATTACAGAATCAACATGATGTGTAACCCATTACAGAATCAACATGATGTACAGCCCATAACAGGATTAACATAATATATAACCAAGCACAAAATCAACAAAATGATGAGTTTATTATAGGTCTGATATACTAATGAGTCTATTCTGCTCTAAACACAATGTATGATTTGAGGCAGATGAGACATGTTTTAGAACAAGAGGCTGCAGGTAGAAAATGCACTCTCTTCCCAAATCACACATTGAGCCTGACTCACATCATGTATATCCTTGCAAAGAATTGTTGTATTAATAAGGCACAGTAATAAAACTGTATGTAATGTAGACTAACAAGACCAGGAACATTGATAATGGACAATAAAGAAAGTGTGCGAGCAAAATTTAAGGTGCCCACTGCCGTCATCGTGACATTTCCAGTGGATGAGCCGTTTGAGACGTCATCAGAATGCCTTGACATCTGAGCTTGTTTGCAGCGAACGAGCGACTGGATCATGTGAAGTGAGCTGTCATGATCATTGTTGGACACCAGACCGGTAATTTCATTCAAATTAGGAAGCATCCATCCAATGGTGCTGAATTACTATAAGTGGACAATCAGACGAAAAATATAAGGACGAAAATACCGGTTCCATGTTGACAAAAGGTCAGCATTCCAATTCGGCTGTGTAAGTTCGGGATTTTCAAAAAGAGCAATAACAGCATCGAATGCATCACGTTTAATGACCGCTCCGTCGTCGTTCCGCCAATCACTTGATGCAGAGAGAGAGTGACGCATCTAAGTGTGATGTGTCAGAAGAATTGAAAGCATCGGAATCATAAGGAATAAGAAATACCAAAACCAAAGCATAGGCAATAGTTCTATAAGTTACTTGATTGATGCCATACCTATAGGCTTTCCCCTTCTTCAGGACAGTAAATCTTTTGTTGGGTGTTTCACTAAATGCTGCAGAGTTAGCATGTCTGAGGAAGATATCAACCCAGACCTGGGACTGGTTGAGAAATAATACCATGGACTAACAAAACAATCACTCACTTTGGCCAAAATCTCACTTAACAGGAGATGTTTCAAGTTGCGAACAAAATCTTTATGCTCAGAAGCTTTCTTACCACCGTCATCATAGAAGCATGCTGGGAAACTTTGGTGGTTTATACTAATTGAGTTTTCACAAACACGGGCACAGAACCTGTAATCCTGGTTAATGCGAAGGATAGACATTGACCTAGATTGTCTCACTTGTTGGGGTCCCTCTCAAACTCTGGTAGTTTGATCGGAGTGCACAGAAGACAAGCAATCTGAGGGTGATGCCATCCACGACCCGCTTTGTCATCATCAGAAATCGGAGGATCATAGTTGTCGATATGCAGGAACTGCTTTGCCCAGACAAGAATACGGGACTTGAGCTCACGGACATCATTCGAGATCGACTGACTGGCAGCAAGGCTCATCTAGATGATAATATATTAGTAGAACAGAATAGGAAGATTACAAAGACGTACTGCAGTTACAAGTTCATCCAAAGCTTCGTTTTCCAAGATTCTCTCAAAAGATCAACCATGTCCGGGATGACTTTGACCAGTTTATCGTATAGCTTGAGCACCTGAGATCTACCAAGTCAATGTCAGTAAAGAAAGCAGACGTAGATTGGAGCCATAGAACGTACCGTTCGGGATCCTTGTGGGCAACATTCCTACAGCCTGCTTCGATAATCTCATCACGGTCGAGACCTGTATTAAGCATGCAACTCCAGTCAATGTATGGTGGCCACGTGCACGAAAATAGACAAGCAGCACTCTTGAACACGTCAAGATCATTGACGCGCTAATCTGCTGTGTGGGACTAGACAACACCAAAACAAACACCACAAAAGTGAGTCTGTATAGGTATACGATCTAGCAAGTTTGTATGCGAGTTGAAAGGACGGAACCCTTCAAGGTCTTTGTAGCGATATAGGTAGTGTGTAAGTTCAAAGTTTCGAGTGTGGGGATGTGGGTTCAAATATAGGCAGTCAATGGGTCA
Source organism: Dendrothele bispora CBS 962.96 (assembly GCA_004369135.1). NCBI lineage: Eukaryota > Fungi > Basidiomycota > Agaricomycetes > Agaricales > Dendrothele > Dendrothele bispora. The sequence continues at coordinate 71,054 of ML179291.1, read as the reverse complement.
ATGGTTCAAGTTCAATGGCAACACAATATGGATCAAACAAATGGTCAAATAACAAGATCACAATGGCAAAGTTCAAATAACAAACAAGTCAATCA
>ML179291.1:12274-60762 GCA_004369135.1 Dendrothele bispora CBS 962.96 | reverse complement strand
CGGCACGTGGTGGACAATTGGATATCATCAAGAGTCTAGTTGAAAAGGATGTGGATGACAATGGTGGGCAGAGAGGTAGATTTGGAAATGCATTGAAAGCAGCGGCATATAGGGGACACTTGGATATCGTCGAATATCTGGTTGAGAAGGGCGCAAATGTCAATGAGGGAGGAGAATATGGAAAGGCACTGGAAGCAGCAGCAACTGAAAATTTGGATATCGTCAAGTTTCTAGTTGAGAAGGGTGCAGACGTCAAAGCACAGGGAGGTGATGCGCTGAAAGCAGCGGCATCTTCGGGTCATCGGGACATCTTCGATTTTCTTGTCGAAAGGGGTGCTGTACTTCAAGAAGAGGCAATTGGTAGAATGTTGGAAGTAGCAGTACGTAACGGACATTTGGACATCGTCAAAGCTCTGGTTGAGAAAGGTGTGGATGTAAATGCGCAGGGTGGTCGATACGGGAATGTACTGCAAACTGCGGCATATTGGGGACGCTTGGATGTCGTCAAATTTCTAGTTGAGAAGGGTGCGGATGTCAATGCACAGGGAGGTGAATATGGGAATGCACTACAAGCAGCAGCAACGGAGGATTTGGGTACTGTGAAGTTTCTTGTTGAGAAGGGCGCGGATGTCAATGCGCAGGGGGGGGAATATGGAAACGCACTGAACGCAGCTGAAGAGTGCGGGAAGGAGGACATCATCAAATACTTGAAAGAAATCGGGGCGCAGGGATAGTTTCGGTTGTCGTTAATTTTCTAGTTGAAGGACTTATATGGGGGTGGTTCGGTGCCACGGACAGGAAGTTTAGTGGGACAGTGAACGGATTCAGTACGACCACATTATGTATTCCCTGCTTACTACGAAATGTTTTTCGCATATGAAGTGTCATATATCTTTCTCGAGAGAAAAAAGAATGAAAAAAAGACAAAGTGGACCGACGGTCCTCTGATTCACCAAAACACGAAGAACAACGAAGTAGAGCACCACATGATTGAATCAACGAAACCAGACATGATGACTCACGATGTGGTTATCGCCCATTTTCTCCGGATACATATATAACACCTGTGTGTCCCAAGTACTTATCATATCAAACAAGATCAGTAATAGCAACAGGCGGCGATCCAGTATATATACCCGTTCCTCACAGCAGAAGACCTTCAGATCTTCAGATCCGACTCATCCGAGTCTAAAATATCTTTTCGAGTATGCATCTTTTCTTTTTTGGTCGAGCAGGTCCCAGGGGCAAGTCTTTTTCATTGTATTTATTATTATACTTAGTTCAATTTTTTAGGCCCGAGGAACCTGTCAGAGCTCCTGTCAGTGACCTAAATGCGACATATAAGCTGTTAGGTACGATATGGTACGTATACGTTAGTACGTACTTATCCTCCCGTTGAATCTTCCAATCCCGTTCCCGTCCTAACCCGATCCGAGTCGAGGTCGAGAGCGTTATTGTACATCCAAAATGCGTTTAGTGTGATCATCAAAGACCTTTCTGCTCGAGGTGGTTTTCGTTAGGTTTCATTAATTACTCGGATCACGTACGTACATACATGATGTAGAAGCAAGAGTTTTTATACATACACCTCGAAGTGTGTGGCAGGTGGTAGAATTCCGATCTATAGATATATGCGCTGCTTGCAAGTGTAAGGTATAATGTATGTACTTAGTTCATGTATACTCGTAATTACATACATAGACTAGGGTACTTGACTCAAAGAAGAAGCAGGTACTTAGGATGTACAGGGTTTAAATACTCCTTTGTACACTAAAAATCTTTTCGCGCTTTACTCCACATCTATTGAAATTGCAGTTCCAGTAAGTATCTCATCTGAAGGCAGAGCATCAGAAGGGGTATACCTCCAACTTTGAGGTGATTCTGTTGGGAGACGGCTGAGCTACAACCAAATGAATTTTGGATGCCAAATTTGGTCATTCTTCCTCCTTTGTACAGTCTGTCACGCTTTAGTCACATGTTACAGTTCTGATTCTCCTATATGGTTTCTGTTAATTTCTCTTGTCATGGATAGTATTAAAGATCTCTTTGTCACAATCTACAGCTGGAATGTTGCCTCATTGACCATCTGTGAGTCGCAGATGTTGTTTCATGAGAACTGTGACAAATGTGTGACATTGTGACAGATGTGACACCATCCCAACCCAGATAGAGGAAATTGGCTGTTGTTAGCGTTCAACATCTGCCAACCAGTACAAAATGGGTTTCAACATGTTCGTATAATCAAACTGAATAGGATGGTGAAGATATATTGCTAACGGAGAGGCTCAGAAGCCCATAATAAAAGGATCTAACTTTTGACAAATCCCTGATTTTACATCAAATTGACCCCCACGAGACCATGCACTAAATCTTCCATCCATTAAAGTGTTCTTCAAGGTCTCCATACTTGTACTAGACTTACTAACACTATTTGACCCAACTTGATCAGATATTTCAGTCAAAAATGTGACTGTACAAAGGAACCATAGTGTACAAAGGAGTGTTTAAATCCTGTATGCATACAGCATACTTATAGAGATAAGATTGATACTTAGAATAACTCTCCTGAGAATCATTAAACTGTTTTGTATAATCATTATGATCATTATACCCTTCCATTGAAAGTCTGGGTTCTTTTGTCGACTGCGGAAATGTGTTAACTGTGTTGCTTATTTCACAGAGACGTTAGGTAGGATGGGAACTTTTTTCTTTCTTTGAGTGTGGAGAGTAATTATAGACCATCACATTGACAATGCAATGATCAGAATGATCAACGAAAAGCGGAAGGAAGGAGAAAGGAAGAAAAGAAGAAAGGGAAGGAAGTGTGTGGGTCTGGGTCTAGGGAAAGGCTAAGACGCTTGAAGTAGTTCTGTTCCCAGATAGATAAGTAATAGTGCGGATCTAGGAGTCTATTATTTACTGATACGCAGGTCACGTCGAGGAAATAGGCAGCGATAAGCATCAACTTGAAGCACCAAAACACCGAGCGATTTCGAAGGTCTACATCATGAATATATCATTTGGTCAAAAGAAATAATAGGACGTAAGTACTAGCAGGGGTAACATCTGAGGTACTAGGGACAGGATGTAGCAAAAAAACGTAGTACTGTATATGCCATACATATGCAAGTGAGTAGAAAGCAATAGACTATACTTTATACTATACATTGCACACGGTCGCATATATGAGCCAAGCCGAAAGCCAAAAAGTGTCAAGTTCTTTTTCCCCAGGGCCCATCAAATCCAACAAATAGACTCTAATAAACAATCCCCCAACCAATCATGAAATCAAAAGGGAGCCCTCGAGCCCTCAAGCGAAAATCATCGCACCACCAGCTACGATTCCCAACACAATCGAAAGGGAAGTCGAAGCAGAAAGGGTGAGAGCACCGGAACTTCCACTGCCGCTGCCGGAGGGGGCGGAAGGAGTAGGTGAACTGACGGCGACACCGTGAACGCCGGAGATGACAGGGCCGTTGTCGGTTTCCTGTAAATAACATGTTAGTTGGTTTGTAATAGTTTCGGGTGGGCGTTCGAAACGTTGATGGGGCACAATTGAAGGAACGGAATGGAGGAAAATTGTGAAGGAACGGAATGGAGGAATGGAGATAGAGAGGGAATATGGAGATAAAAGGTGTGTGCGGAGTGAGGGGTAATTTGAAAAATGGCTGGGAGAGGAAGAAAGGCGTGGAAAAAGGAGCAAGAAAGAGTGGAAAGAAACGACTTACAGTCTTTTCGTTGCTCCCAATAGCCGAAGCAGCGCTGAGGAACGCTTGGAAGGTGTTGGTACCGTTTGTGGGAGCGTTGATACTGCCGACCATGCCCATACCACAGTGAAGGATTTGTTTGCAGTGGAACCAGATAGCTGTTGAACGAAAGATATTAGTCGGATTGATTGATGTAGGGGTGAATACAAATTGGTAGACAGACAGATGAAACACACGTACGTTGGTCATCAGTAACGTTAATGGTGAACGTCGTTGCTGATTGGAGACCTGAATCGAACCCTGCGGGGGCGTTGGAGGACGAGTTGGCTTGGAGGAACGTGCATGGGTCGGCGAAAGAAGATTGAGTGACGGAGTGTGGGCCGTTGTTCAAGCTAGCGTTCGATGGGTCAATGAAAGATTCACACACACAAAATGAAAAGTTAACAACTCACGTAGGGAACCAGAAGGTGACGAGCGTTCCGACGGGTGCGGTGATGTTGTTGGGGCTGAACATGAATTGACCGTTGGGCGCGACGTTGATCTGTATATAGGTTTTTTTTTCGTTCGAATCAAATAAAGAATAAAGGTTTAACACAGGCTAGAGGGTAATACGGAACAAAGAGAGACGTACGTTCATATGTCCAGCAGTGTCTGCAGGAGCGGAAGGTGCAGAGGCTGCAGCGCTGGACGTCGGGGTAGTTGGTCCTCCTCCATATCCACCGTATTGAGCGTACGCGAGCGAAGGAATAGCAGAGAGTGCGAGGAAAGTTGAGAAGATCATGGTGGTGTGTTTTTTCTAATAGCTCTTTGGTTACTGGCTAATGAGGCGTTTTGCTTGGAACGGATTAAGGAGCCTGGAGGACGAAACGACCTTAGGGCGGGGCGGATTGGGTTGGCAGGTGGTGTGAAACAAAGAACCCAGGTTTTTGGGGTAAGCTTGGTTTATATGGGATGGAAAAAATGGAACTTGTGTGAGTCGGAATGTAGTTGGATGTAATTCAAACGTCGCTCGGAATGGAGAAAGCGTTTGGGAACGGAATGCCGTCTCTGCAAAAAAAAGTGTCGAACGATACGTTTCGACACATAACCCAGGACAACGGTAACGTATACAATATCGATGTCGTATTCTATAACCGAGTTGATTGTTCTCAAGGCCCATTCAATTACTCTCACAGAAGAATGATCGAGGACGACAGCACTGAGAACTGAATGTCAGTAGATGTCAGTTGAGCCATTTTTTCAGCACCGCCCTCGCTGAGCTTATAGTTCCAATAATAGTAACGAGTACCTTTTTTGCTTAAAATTCGAAGAAATAATCGAGGGAGAGAGAGAACTCGTTAATCTGAAGAAGAGTTGACATGCATGGAAATGAACAAAAAAATAAAAAGAATTTCAAAGTAAAATGCTTACTTAGCTGTTTAACAACCAACTCACGCTCCAAATTTAACCCCAAACCAAAAACGTTTTAGAGAGACACCTTTCACATAGATCGTGTGAGTCTCAGAGCTTTACATAGAACCGGGATGACCGATCCTCATTCACATATTCAATCCCGGTCGCAAAGTGGCTCTTTCAATGCCAACGGCGTTTGTTTACAAAGACATATTACAGCTGTAAGGATCTGTCAATTTGTGTTCGACAACATTGCAACATTCCTCGGGAGAAATCACGATTGCAATGCCGCCTTCCGAACATAGAGCATCGAAACAATAGGCACTTGAGTTGTCGGGAAGAGTTCCGAAGGGAAAAAAGCTGTCAGCTAACTTCAAATCATTACAGCCGATTGCAAAACTCTAGAGACATTTTCGATTTTCTCCGAGCTCGCATTTCTGTTTGTTTGTTCAATATCAATATATGTTATTTTTTACAATGAACTAATCGTCCGGTGAGTCTTTCCTCCAAGTCCGTCCCTTTTACCCTCTCTCCGTGCGCAGGACCCCAGGGCTGTCCATTTTTGCCTCCGTGGCTCGATCCTAGTGTACGGCGAGTCTGGTTCAGTCCGGTTCAGGCAGAATTTCTCTGAACCTTGAACTGGACCGAAAGTCCAGTGCAGAAGTTTTCTGAACTTTGACTGGACTTTGCGTTCGCTGAACTTTGGTCCAGTTCAAGTTCACATTGCGTCCGGACGCGTTCGGACCATTTCTCGGGCGCCTATTTTTAACTTTATTTTGACCGAAAATTCTGGTCACTAGACCATATCTGCAACGCGGATTTTTGGTCGTTGTTTTTCATTGAGGAACGATATAGACTTATCTAGGCTCCACCCGAAAATCTACAAGTGGGGCTCGGTGGTTGACCAAATGACATGGTCATTTTTCGTCAGCCCATTTCCGTTTATCTGTTGCTCCATTATTCTTTGACATTTTGGAGCTTAGAAAATTCCGCGTTGCAGATATGGTCTACTTTGTAACATTATCTGGTGAGTTTTCTACATAAAATGCTGAACATATATGTAGAAACCTTAGTAATGTACAATGAAAATACTCAAAGTGGATAACCGACTTGATACTGAAACATGCTGAACTGAGAAATGTATATTTGCAACTAGACTAAGACTGAGCTTGCATGAAAATTGAAACAATGACAAGGCAGCCTACTAAATTTATTGAAATGACGAAAATTCCTCACAAAAAGCAAGTCATGTCCAGATGCGTCCGAACGTGTCCGAACGCGTCCGAAAACGTCCGCAAAATATACCTCGTGATAATGGTCTCCGTGACCCCTCTCCATACTCTACTCCTTTTCTTTTCATACTATTCCTTTTATAGTATTTTATCCGGCTGCTTTATACTAACTTTCAGAGGACTCGAGACCCCCACTCATCTTTTTTATCTCGAGTCCTCTGGTATGTCAAAAAATCCTCTTAAGAACCTATCATTTTCTTACTCATATCTTTTATATCTATGTACTATAGTGTATTCCTCTGCGCGCTCGCGTCATTACTTTTAATACATCACTACATTCAGCACTCGGACTATGTCTGAGACATTCTGTACCTTCCAATCTACCTTCTTCTGCAACGCTCTCTGAACTTTCTGCTCAATCTGCTTCTAATGCCTCCCACACAACCGAGTCTCCTGGGACGGTTAACAGACCAACCGTTGGAAACGACCCCAAGTCTCTTGTGTCGTCTAGCGGACCATCCGGAGGGATTGACCAGACCATTGCCGACAGGTGCCTGGGCTTCATCAAGGAGTTTGAGCTTGGTTCGAGAGGCAAGATGTGGTCATGGACCCCGAATGTTAAGGCAAAGAATTTTGCTATGTTGCTCGGACTTGGTCCATCTTTTTTCTCTACCCTCTAACAGTGGCACTTGTTGGATTTTGTTTCACTTATATTATTACTATACAAGCTGGACTCGTAGATATTAGTAGATACTTATAGTATTACCTTGTTTACACGCGCAACCCCTATGCGCATAGTCACAGTCTTTATACTCGCGTCGTCACTTATGTCACCTCAGCCGCTTCTCTTCTTGCGCTGAGGTGAGTATCTTATATTACTGTGTTACTATCACTTTCCAGAGTGATAGGTGAAATTCAGTGTTTTCTTATTTTTGTCTGGCACTGTAAATCTGAAAACCGGGGAAATTTTCAAAAACAGCCTCAGATTTTTTTGGCTGTGACTGTGACTAAACATTACTTCAGAATGGTACAGTAGTTTGAATTGTGAGCCTCATAGAATTTCACGAAGTCAGAAACTAATGTAGGAAATATCGTTGACTAGACATGTCAAAAAATACCAGTCTATCAGCCCGCTTTCGTTGATCGACTGTCATCAACGCCGGGCCAATTAAAGCCAGCTGGATTCGAGTCTAGTATAGTGTAAAATTTTGAGCGTAAGATGCACCGTCTCATAAGATAATCGTCATTCCAATTAGCAAATCAGGGTACTATCCAATTCAGATCGTAAAATCATGAATCCCCTCCGACCGCAAACTGTCCCCAACTGTCCCCTACCCGTCAAGCGCATACGGCAGTTTAATAGAATTAGAGGACGCTCTGAGCTTCGGTCAGTTTCAAGGAGGTCTCCTCCGTGTGAGCCCGACGTAACAGTGTTGCCGCGGTCTGGGTCAGGACCTTTGTGGCCCCGGACCTGCCTCGGACCTGCCCTCTTTGGCCCTGACACCATTTACCTTCCATTTATGGTCATTGGGCCAGGGCTGCCCCGGACCTGCCCTGGACCTGCCCGAACCTTGAGGTCCAGGGCCAGAAATTCTTTGGCCCGGCCCTGGAGGTCCGGGTCAAGGACCGAGAAATTTTGCTCGGCCCTGGACCTGCCCGGTCCGCGGCAACACTGCGACGTAAGGCTGCCGAAGCAATCTCGCGCTCCATCAAAATCTCCACTCTCTCCTGGAAGTGGCTTATAGCGGTGTCCGTAACCTCTTTCACAGTGCTGGAGACTGCGGCGTCGCACTTGGCAAGAATCTCGTCCGTCATAGGGCCTATGATCGACTCGGTGCATTGGATGGTGACATTGTTTATGGCAGCGTCGACGACCTGGTTGCACGCTTCGATGACGACTCTCTTGGCTAGCGCAAAGGTTTCTTCGACCTTTCTCTCCATCTCGGAAAAGACCTGCTCGCTCAGAGCTTCAGCGACCACTTCGGTCACTTGAGCCTTAATCTTAGCCTCCATCGCTTCCTTGATCTCCATGCCTACCGACTCTACAAGATCCTCGGACAACTCAGTCACCACATGTCTGGAGGTCAACTCGGCGAGACTACTAAAAGCATCCTTGAATGCGGGATTTTTGATGACCGTAGAGGCATCGGGCTCCGCGACGACCTTGAGCTTCATCCAACGTGCTTCGCTGAGCAGGTCGGACAGTTCAGCCTCGGAGGCTTCTGTAACTTTGACGCCCAGGATTCCATCATACGCTTGGAGGTAACGACTGAGGTCTAGATCGGCAGTGACCGACGAATGGGTTTCCTCGTCGCGACATTCAACTTTGATGGTGTCTTCTTCAAGCCTGATATTTGTGCACTCGGAGCGAAACCCCTTGCGACCCCAGACGAGTTTTCCGCTAACAACCCCAATGTACTCATCAAGATCTATCGTGGAGGAAGCGAAGCTTCCATCTGCCTTTCGACAGTCGGCGTGAAGAACAGATCCTTGCAGGCGAAGCCTGTCCTTAGGGACTGTTTCCTTGAAGTGATAAGATAATCGACTCGACCTAAAGAGCCACGACATTAATAAGAATCGAAATAATCAAGACAACCAATGGCTTACGAGCTCGAGGAGTTGGAAGAACCAATAGTACTCATCTGGGATGAACCTGAATCCTTTGGGTACGAGCTGAATTTAGAAGGTTTAGTCAAACCTGCCTCAAAGGGATTTGAACCTTTCGGGTATGCTGGCAAGAGATCATCATCACTGCTTATCGAAATAAGCATGAATCAGATGCCGTTATGGAAACGACTCACAAATTGTGCATGACAATACCGAAGGTTTCCAGCGAGCCATTGTTGTTTCTGATATGACTACTGAGGTCGATCGTTTGAGATATCCAACGGTCGTCCCCATTTCTCAGTTCAGCGCTGAGCTCCGAACCGGTGAGGATGATTTCTTGTGCATGCGAAGAGAACCCGTAACCGCCCCATTTGAATCTACCATAGGCAACGCCCAGGACTTTATCGAGGTCGACCCGTGAGCACCTGAATGTAGCGTCTGGACACTGACAATCGATAACGAGATGATACCTCTCAAGACGAGGGTCATGGCAAGTCTTGGGATCAAAAGGCATAGCTCTAGTAAAAGAGAAACTCAATCTTCAATTCTATTACCTATGAAAATAATTTACTGAGAACTTCAGACGACGAGGGGAAAAATTAGAAAGATGGGTAGTGGATGTAATCCGGCGGACTAGTTTGAAGGATGTGAAAGGAGCTCAAAGGTGGGTTTTATACTATCGTAATTCCTCCAGCACTCCAGGTTCTGTGATTCGAGACAAATATGCATTCTTTCTGTAGTCATGCGCATGCATTGCAGCAAGTTTCATTAATGCTGTCTATTCACTGTCTTCCTTCCTTCACTTTTTGATACTGTCTAGTCCGTTGTTTTCTGCCCGCACAGCTATCAAAACACCGTCACTAGCTTGATCTGGAGTAGGTAAGTTCAGAGGGGCAACGGCCTCCTTCAGGCACTGGTCGCAACTGTTATTTGAGCAGTATTAATAAATATTATGGCATTTGTGCGCAAAAACGCCGTTTGTTGAACCGTTAGACAGCATACAATTGCATGCCATGTCAGTCCTACTAACGGGAGATTTCGATCTCCAGTCAATACTGAAAGCACCCTAATAGACCGCATCTGCAACGCGTAAATATGTTTGCTCGACTGAGAAAAATGAGAATGGAGCTAATGAAAATTGGAATTGGGGCTAATGGAAAATGATTTGACAGCCTGTGTGGGATCAGTAGTAGCTCGAACTCGACGTCGGTCTGTACATCCAATATCATCACGAGTGTAAGGCTCTGTCCAGCTCCATGATGGAAGCTAAATATCTAATGCTTCATTCATGTCGTCTGTGGACCATGGTGAATAAGGTATTGCTAAGGGTTGGGGTTGAGATTGGCACCCTGTACCAATTTAGAGGACTCGGAGACAATTTTGCTTACTGACAACTCTAAAGATTTTTCAGGTGGGGCCTAAATAAATCTGGATTGTTTTTCACTAAATAAAAACGCTCAAAATTCCGCGTTGCAGATGCGGTCTAATATCGAAAAAGTTGGATTTAGTCTTTATAACATCAGATGAGTGAATGCGTCAGAGTGGCACCGGTAGTGAATACATCGAGCCTGGACAATTCTCCTTGATAATTCTTCATCTGTGGGTACAATTGTTTTAGAAATGCATTACGGAACGTCTTCTGAAGTATTTCCTCGTCCAATCGATCTAAGAATAGACCCAATTTTTTCACATCATAACCCACTATTGTCACGTTGAAACACTCATTTCGCACATAATGAACTCGGCTTTATACCGAGACCGTACTCCAATAATAAGGATTTCGTACGGAGTTAATTGCTCTCATAGATGAATTCCGTGCTACTGTTTGAGCCCAGCTGTATTGACCTTTCTCCCTTATTGGACCCTGTCACTGTAATAACCACGAGTGTTACATACGTACACGGTGAATGACTCATTAATGACGGTTTCTCGACCCCCGAAACAAGTTTACATGCGTCGTGATTTCATAAATTTGTACTGGTCCTACTGGATGTGTGTACCTCCTACTTACTCCACCACTTTTTTATACCCGGTAAGTCGAGTATGACAAGACCAAAGTGGAAACAGGACCTCCAAGTAGCCTCTCAAACTTGGGCAAATGGCGCTCTACTACTTATGTATTCAACACCAGTGGTGGAGCTGTGGAAAGTACACGCAGCGCCGCAGTCAGTACAATTTTGTCAAATCACAATGCATGCAGAGGTTGACGATCGCATTAATGGTTGTGAACCGAGAACGGTACTCTGTTGTTTATAATATCCACTAGCAGTGACCCGTGCGATGCACGTCTCAGACATGAACAAATCTCTGATAAAGACTATGATGAGGTTTGACCTCTCAATAACTATAGACATAAAAACTAATACAACTATGTGATTCGGTCTCAGAATAGTATGGTGGAATAAGAGACTTCGGCAGCTAAGATTGACGGCCTGTCAATGAGTACGTACTAATAAAGGATGAGCTAAGTAACGTGAAATCAAAAGCAATGCGACAGCGACAGCAAAACAAAAAAAAAAAAAGGAAAATCGACAGCAATGAGAATAATGATACGACAGCAGTTCGATAGCAAGAGACGATAGCGACGGGAGACGGAGAGAAAAAATAAAGACACGACAGCAATTCGATAGCAATGACGATAGCGAGAAAGATTCAATAGCAGTTGACGATGGTGAGAAAGACACCAAAACAAAACTGGAAAAAAAAAACCAAGACGGCGGATGAGGAGAGAGGAAAATTTCACTGTGAAGCTGACTTAGGTTAACTTTTAACCTAAGTCAGAGTGAAAATCCACACCACCTGGAAATAGGTTGCTTGTAGGTGAATTAGGTTGACTTGAAGCAACCTATTTCCAGGTGGAATTTTGAAAGCAAATTTTTTTAGTGCATAGGATGATTATCATTCCCTCATTAGGTTGAAATTGATATTACTCTCAATACATATATCAAGTACTACATGATAAGTACTGTAAGTATACTTGTACCCTAACAGTAATTTTAAAACCGGTACCGTCAAAAGACTCAATGATAATGAGATGTAAATTTCAGCAAAAAGTGCTCAGCGTGCACGCGCGCGCTCAGTGCACCGCCTGACGGTCACGTTTTCTATTAATTAACTGAATAGGTAAGTAACGTGACCGTTTGGTTTCAACTTCAACCAACGTCAACGATTGCTGTCTTACCTCGTCCTCAAGGCCTCAAGGCTCCTCAAGCTTCTCAATTCTCAATTCTATGTTCATCTAGCTATCAAGGCTACTCAAGCTTACTGCCACCCATGCTCCTCATCGCAGTTCCCACCTACCCAAGCTTCTTGCGCTCCTTGTTGCCGTTTCCACATACCTAGCCATCAAGCCTCCTCAAGCTTCTCGCGTTCGTTGTTGTTCCCACGTGTACTGGCATCTAGCTATCAATTTTCAAGCTTCTCGAGCTTGTCGTTGCCGTTTCCGCTAGCAGCATCATTACTGTCAACATTAGTCCTGATCACCGTCCGCTTTCTATAAACTCACTTCAACAGTTGAACAGATCCTCCTCTCATCCATCAACCTTCCTTCGAATTTTTTGTGTGTGTGTACGTGTTCCTCTTGCTTCTACCACTTTGCGGGCATATCATTCATTTGACTTCTTTTTGTGTGCAGAACGTATGGTGACATTATGGGTATATAACTTGATAGAGTTGTGGTAAGGTCTGGTACTTGCACATCAGTATGGCATATGTTGTATATGGTAGTACTGCTAATATATGATTATGCCTGTATTTCATGTTTTGTGATATGAGTATCAGGTTGGAAATTCATGTTGCCAGGAAGGCTCTTAATCAACCTAGATACTCCAGAAACAACCTGATTGGAGCTGGTAATTTTAACGGATTGAAAAATAGGACCGTAGGTTAAAATTTGCGAAAATAGGTTAACTAATGACCTAACAATTAGATTTGAACAATAGGTGTTCTTTCAACCTACTCAGGTTTAATATCACCTACTCTTAGGGTATAATATCTCCAATTTCAGGTTGAATCTGGCACTCATTTTCAACCTATCTGGACCTCACAGTGTTTAAGCTGGTTTTTGTCCAAGAGAATTTGAGTCCGTTACAGGTTCAAGTAGTGATGTCAGGACTCCACTTCGGCTCACTCCGGCTCGACTCCGGGTGACTCCGACTCAAAATGCCGGTGACTCCGGAGTCGAGTCTTTATTTTTCGACTCACTCCCACTCGAGTCACTCGAGTCACTCGTTTACATTAATAAAATTCAAAGAGTGAATTTATTAGAGACCTTGCGCAGAGCCAACCACTGCCACGTGTGGCTTATTAAGCGTGCGCGCGTCGGTTGGCAGTGGTTGGTTGCGCTAGCCAACCACTCTCTATTTTTTATATAAGAGCACCAGGAAGAGGACAAGTGCTCGTGAACACAACGAGGGCACCTTGAATAGTCTGGCCCACCACTCCAGTTGGTAAAATATCGACCTAGGACAGTGTATTTACTTGGTATGTGAGATAAAGTTGGAGAGCATCGCGCCACACAATTTAGATATAAATGTAGAGGAAGGTTAGGACCACATAGGGAGCTGATTACAAGTATATTTCGCAGTTGGCTGGCCTTGCAACTGCGTGAAGATACTACAAGTTTTCTACCTACTTTTATACTGCTAGTTTACTACAAATATATAGTGTTGCACATGACTCGACTCGACTCCGGCTAGTCGACGAGTCGAGTCGTTTTTTAGTCGAGCCGAGTCGGACTCGTGACTCGTGACTCTGGCAAGTTTAAAGTCACTTGAGCGAAATTGAGTGATCCAGCTGAATAATTACCCTTTTTTGGTAATTGAGATGTTGTACGCAGCTGAATTACCTGTTTTGGTAACAATTACTCATCTTGAAAGTATTCAATTCTATTCAATAATATATTCACATAATAATAAATTAACTACATTGGCGACTCGGCTGACTCAACTGACTCGAGTCGACTCCGGAGTGGAGTCACCAGATTTGGAGCCGGAGTCGACTGGAGTCGAGCCGGAGTGAGTCATAGCCGAGTTTCGGCAACACTACAAATATAGGTATGAGACTACAAAGATAGATAAGGCAACAACACATATATGACGAGGCAATGATATAAGTATGATGTTATGGTGAAGTAGTGCTGTGGCTACTGTGGCTACTGTGGAGTAAAACAATCAAAAGATCGTAGCTAGATACATAGCTATCAACTGAGCTAGTAAATCAGTTTATCGTAAAATAGAAATTCCAATATGGTATTTTCAGCTTCCGGCATCTCCTTTCTCTGTGCGGAGTCACGTGACTGATCCCACGCTCTTCGGTGCCTCCTGAACAACCTACCAGTCTCCTCGTGCATTTGTTCATTATGTAGACATTCTAGTAGCTCCGCAAGACACTTTCTGAACAATATACATCATTCAAGAATAATAGACTACACAGAATCAAAAGAAAAGGCGTTTCTGTGTATGGTTGGCTATTGGTTGGCTAGCGCAACCAACCACTGCCAACCGACGCGCGCATGCTTAATAAGCCACACGTGGCAGTGGTTGGCTCTGCGCAAGGTCTCTATTGGTAAGAAAAGTGAATAAACGGCAAGTTATTACAAAAGGTGAAATAAGTCGCTTCCCAGAATGCACACCCAATTACCAAAAGGAGAAATGACCGAAAGCATACCGATGCCAAGAACCGCGACTTTGCCGGTCTCATTATAGGCGACCCGAGTCGACTCAAGTCGGAGTCGAGTCGCCTTAAAGTCAGCCGAGTCTAGAGTCAATGGCTAGACTCGACTCACTAAAAAATAGACTTGACTCGTCGACTAGTTGGAGCCAAGCGGAGTCGTGTGCAACACTAACAGGTTGGGGTTGGGGTTGGGGCATAGTAGTCTTTGTTGTCTTCTTGTTTGAAGGAGAACCATCAGCATAGCTGAAACACAAGCGTTTTCCAGCCAGGGATGAAATACCTGGTAAGGAATCAATAAACAGCATATACTTGAATATTCAAAGAAGCTACCTACCTGCTGGTGGTGTGGCCGGAGTCTTTCCAGTAGGCACAAAAGGCCTTCCCAAGAAAGTAACTTTCTCAAGTTCAACTTCGAAATGATCGGCCATGCCATCAGTGGTTCGGACAATTGAATGAAGGAAACCTGACACAGAAACATAGGTCCTGGAGCTGACCTTCGGTTTGTGGGTCCAACGGGGTGTGTCTGGATAGAAAGTACAGATTGGCATAGAGGGTTTTGGTGCGTTGGAGTCCTTGAGAAGATAATTATACACGTAAGGACAAAGTTCAATGTGAGACTCCGTGTCAACTTTGTTAACCACTCCGGACACGGTTACGAATGCACAATAACAGGGATTGACATTGCCAGCAGGGATTAACTTTGAAAATAAGTAAAATTAACTCCGAGTCAAAGCGCAACGAAATCAAACTTACTTCAATAATATCACCGACTAACACATAGTCTTCTTTTGTCATTCCTTCGGTCAACAATTCAGACTTGACAGTTTGTTCCATCTTCGCAATCTAGAAAAAAATGTCCGTGGTCATAAGAATAGAAAAAAGATATTGAAATGGCACTCACATCTACTATACAAAGGACTACTGTTTGTTTGTGTTTGACAAATGAAAGGTATATTCTGATTGGCTGTCAGTGATCATGTGCTGGAAATTGGAGTTTGCTGATGAGCTGGCGTTGCTCTTTTTCTTTTCCTTCAAGGTGACCACTGACCACCGGTCCCCTGTCTTTTGTAGGTAGTACTGCACAGGGGGTGTCCAAAACAACAATACGTGGAAAGAGGGGGGGCAAGGGTGTCCTGAGAAAATTTCCGTTTTGGGATGTGACCTATCCGTGACTTTACGCTTTATTACTTCTAAATATATATATAGTCAAAGAGACCTGATTTACCTTGAAATCTACATGCGCCAGTTGCCTGCGATTGGAATCGCTGGAATCGTGGACCATCATGATGGTTAAGCGAGAAGTACTAGTAGGTCTAGACGTGACTCTGAGTGACATCCCAAAACGGAAATTTTCTCAGGACACCCTTGCCCCCCCTGTTTCCACATATTGCTGTTTTGGATGCCCCCTGACTGCACCTCTTTCATGGATCTCATGTTGCATATTTGCCGTTATAACGTCTGTTCCGTGCTCTGGATGATTTTTACCTGCCAACTTGGACCACAAAATATCAAATCTCGAACCTTCCTTTGCTAGCAGTATTACTGGCCTCTTCACGTTCGGAAGTTCACCACTTGCCCAATATCAAATCTCTCGAACCTTCCTTCGCTAACAGTGTTTGACCTGGACAACAAAATTCCTCGAACTTTCCTTCGCTAGCAGTATGGGGCTTTAAAAACTGTGATTTCTTTTTTTGAGTCCGGTTAGTATATCACTCCCCTTGCTCTCTGTGCCTATTGCGCTATCCATTCCAATGTAAATATGCAAATATGTTCATTGGGTCCTGGATTTTCACTAAACTTTTTTGTCCTAGGTCATCTGCCAAAACAAAATATTCGCCTAAATATGTTCACATCAATATCTCAAGTGATCATCCTTCCCAGCGCAGTAGCCCGTCAGATAATATGGCTGATACATCATCACCTCTGGTAGACTACGAAACTAAAGACTGGCACGAGTCCGGATCCGGGTCGACCTGCGATCCGTGAACGAGTACTTGTGTCATAAAAATGCTGACCTGTGACCTGTCAAAGATCCGTGGGAAACAGGTACTTGACTCACGAGTCACAGGTTTTTTAGCAAGTACCTGTGAGTTTATGTATAAATTTATTAAATTCCAGTATATTTCACACCTTTTAGAAATTTATTTTTCTTGATAGCTGACCTGTGACTCATCAAAGATCCGTGAGAAACAGGTACTTGACCCGCAGGTCAACAAACCCATGGGTTTTCTCATGGATCAACTCGTGAGTACTTGCTAAAGACTCGGACTCGTGCCAGTCTTTAACGAAAAACTGAAAGGCCAGTCGCAATGGTATGCTCGTAACTTTCTTTTTTGGCAGCCTTTTGACGATCTGTCCTCAGAATTGTGGCCTTCCTCATATGCATTTGCCGTTATGGATTCTCTGCCCACCGAAAGCAAAGCTTTGAGTAGTTCACTACCGTTACTTTTAGATTTAACCCCCTTTTTGTCTTCAGAATATATTTGTTTGAAACTACTTTTCCAAAGAATGATTATAAGCTCAGGAGTGCGAAAACAACCTATAACACTGAGCGTGATCCTAATGTATGTTGACTCCAATATTCTTGAACTTTTTGGTACCCGACGCGTTCAATCACCAGTAGTTACGCTACTGATTATAGTACGCGTTCTTTACACGTTCTTGCAGTTTCTCTCTTCTGACTGTGAATTGTTCGCTGCCTCCTTGCTCTTCCCCTTGCTGACCTTGGTGTTTTCAGGACTTATTATGAATGACTCTTCGAACACTCCTCAACACCAACAACGGATTTGTCAGACTTTATGCCAGTGTCGCATCACTCAAGACCTTGATGGCAGCCCCAGACGACGATGTGTCTTGAATGATGAGAACATTTACCAAGACCAGGGAAGTACAGGTTTGCCAAGTACTAGAGATGGCCTAGGAACGTTGAGACCTGTCCCGGTGTGTACTATACTTTTTTGTTTTTTTGACTTTTTGCTCACTGTCCAACTATCAGTTTTTGGTAGGTGGTGAATGGCCAGAAACACCTTCCCCTGTATGTCACCCATTTACTCCTTCTGTCCGCATTTTCTCCCTGACATTGATTCCAACACCACGCTCAGCAGCCTCCCTCTTTGAACGTTCAGACACCCCTCCAGCCTGTGAGCAACCAGGCTCTTGCTCAGCGAAGGCAGCGTGAACGTGAAGCAGCTGAGAAGGCTGCTCAACAGACCCAACACTGGGCCAGTGGGCCAACTATCCCTTTGATCAGTCAATGCTCCCAAAGCCAATTACGACGTCGGGCTCGCGAAGCTGAGCAGCACGGAAATTTTACTGACCTCTTTACACCACCTCAAACCCAACAAACTTCTAATGACTGTAGGCGCATTTTCGGGCTTTGTGTGAATTCGACTGAATGTCCTTTTTCAGCTTCAGGATCAGAACCACTGAGTTGGCATGTTCTGGCCCAGCGTGCACGGCAACAATGTGAACGTGCGCAATGCCAACAACAGATTTCGACACCTTCAAGACGCCAACATATGCCTCCATTATTCTCGGGAACTTCGGTGCTGAAACTCTGTTCTCTCATTAAGGCATCGCTGCTCCATTATCGACTCCACACTCAGATGAACGCAACACCCAAGGTACATTTTTATACTATCCTTCTTCAGATGCAGACTGTTGATTGGTCATACTCAGGACCTGGTACACCATCGTCAAATCTGTGTCCATGTTTGGCCCCAGCTGCTGGCCCAGCATCTCTTTCGACTTCAAGACAAACAGCCCAGCTTCATTCACCACCTGTAACACCAGTCTGGGGACATGTTGGTATGCAATTCATGGCGTGGTCCCTAATACTTATATACTCAAACTGTTAATAGGTCTTACTCCTCACCCTAGCAATCTCAGCCCGGAAACCTCCTCTGATAGCCAAAGACTATGCTCTCTGAGTCTTACTCATCAAGACAACAACGGTAAGCTTTAATCTATCATGGCACATTAGATAATTCCCTTACCTGGTTGGCAGGTCACACTTCTAGGAATTTTGACCCTGAATGTCAACAACTTTTCCTGGTTCAGAGTGACAATGCTACTGGCACCCCCGCATCTCATCCCAATAGGCAGCAATTGCCCTCTCCCATCCCCATTGAAGAAGAAGAAGATCATCAGCAGGGTGATGTTGATTGTAACTTTCACGTTCTCATCATACTTTGGCTGTTAGCTGACCTCATACTTTCAGACATCAATTTCAACCCTAATTACGCACCGGGCTATTTTGTGTGGTACATTTTGGACCCATTCCTCCTCATGACCTTGGTAGAATGGAATATGTCTGTGCACACTGTGCTGCTGTTCATTGGCTGGATGAAAAGTTTTCGAAGTCCCCTGTCAGTGCTCCAGAGTTCGGCATGTGCTGCAAGCATGGCCAAGTACGCATTCCGCTTCTTCAATGACCACCGGAGTTTTTGGAACGACTCCACACTGCGTTTGATTACCAAGCCAAAGAATTCTGGGAGAACATTGCACAGTACAACTCGGCCCTGGCGTTTACTTCTGTCGGGGTTTTGGTAGATGACAGGGTGAATTATCAAGGCCGTGGACCTCCTGTATTTTATATCCATGGGGAATTGAAACATCATAGTGGAGCTCTACTTCCACAAGAAGGGAGCGCGCCTGCTTATGCCCAGCTCTACATTCTTGATTAACATGCTGCCCTTACCTACCGAATGCACTGCAATGGGAATCTTCAGCACAACACCATGGAGAGCCTGCAGCGATTGCTACACAACGTCAATTCATATGTGCAGATTTACAAGCATGCATATGAGATTCTGAGTGAGCATCCCAATGCTCCTGACCTCACAGTCTGTCTTCGTGTAATGCCTGGTCAAGATCGTCACCATTATAATCTACCAACGGCAGACGAGTTTGCAGCCATTGTCCCAGATGGATCTCAAGGCATTGACCGGCGGGACATCATCTTGAGGCTGCGTACCGCTGATGCTGATGATGGTGCGGGAGCTTTGCAACGAGTAAATGATGGTCATGCTGCCTATGCCCTGCTACACTATGTTCTTCTATTCCCTCAGGGAAAAGCTGGATGGCATTGGGGACTCAAGCTTTATCAGCTGGAGCAAGAGGCACCAAAACGACTCTCACAAACACACTATGCTGCTTTTCGCCTTCACCCACATCGCAATGAATTTTCAACAATCTTACACCCATGGCAGTACCGGTTTACATATACAGGTGGACATGATCCAGGCCCGTATTGCAATACCGCTGGCATATTGCCACACTGGATCATTGGGGGAGATATAGCAATATGGGGTGGAGGCCTCTGGGCAGGGCTCTCGGAGCCATGGAGCACTGTTGGCATTATATGGCTGGAAGTGGCATCACAGCCTGATAATGTCATACAAAGAATTACTTGCACGTGCTGTGGCCACAGTGGCTGATAGGGGCTGTTTTGAGTAAAACCTGATATGGGTCAGATAAGATCTAGGTGTCTCAGGTAATCTGGTGCATTGTGATTTGTCAAGGATTGCTTGACCCCAATTTGCCCGGCTTTTTTCGGCTTGTACAGGCCTATAAAGGGGGTCAAGCGACAAGCAACCTGCCCGGTGAGTTTTTTGGCAAGTTAAGTAATAGATTGAATACAAAATTTGTATTGAGCCAAGCCCAAAAGCCGGTCAAGCCGACCCGCAAATCACGTGAAATTACGATGTGGGGATTCATTACCCGATGATGGATTTGTTATCCATTTTTGGATAGGGGCTGTGGCTGAAGAGAAAAATGCAAAAAACTCGCCAGGAGCCGGCAATGAAAACACAAAAAATTATGTAAGCAGGTGTATAGGGGTATTTTTTGGTGAGGAATCTGAATTTACAATCAGTTTAGTCATATCTCTCACGGATAGTGAGATATTGACAAATTACTGCCCAAAAAGGGAGATGTACTTTTTTCCCAGGGTGCAAATGAGGATTAAAATTTTATGTAAGCAGGTTTCTAAGGGTATTTTTGGGTGAGGAATCCGAATTTTCAATCAGTTTAGTCATATCTCTCACGGTTAGTGAGATATTGGCAAATTACTGCTCAAAAAGACAGATGTACTTTTTTCCCAGGGTGCAAATGAGGATTAAAATTTTATGTAAGCAGGTGTATAGGGGTATTTTTGGGTGAGGAGTCTGAATTTCCAATCAGTTTAGTCATATCTCTCACAGTTAGTGAGATATTAGCAAATTACTTCTCAAAAAGGCAGGTGTACTTTGTTCCCAGGATGCAAATGAGGATTGAAAATTTATGTAAGCAGGTTTCTAGGGGGATTTTTGGGTGAGGAATCCGAATTTTCAATCAGTTCAGTCGTATCTCATACAGGTAGTGAGATATTCACAAATTACTGCCCAAAAAGGCAGGCAGATGTACTTTTTTCCCAGCAGGTGCAAATGAGCATTGAAAATTTATGTAAGCAGGTCTCTAGGGCTACTTTTGAGTGAGGAATCCGAATTTTTCATCAGTTTAGTCATAGGTCTCAGGGGTAGTGAGATATTAACAAATTACTGCTCAAAAGGGCAAAAAGATGTCCTTTTTTCCCAGGGGGTGCAAATGAGTATTGAAAATTTATGTAAGCAGGTTTCTAGGGATAATTTTGAGTGTGGACTCCAAATCTCCAATCAGCTCAGTCATATCTCTCATGGTTAGTGAGATATTAACAAATTACTGCTCTCAAAGACAGAAAGATGTACTTTGTTCCCAGGGTGCAAATGAGGATTGAAAATTTATGTAGCAGGTTTCTAGGGATAATTTTGGGTGAGGAATTCGAATTTTCAATTATTTGTCTTACAGGTAGTGAGATATTAACAAATTACTGTTGAAAAAGGCAGACAGATGTACTTTCTTCCCAGGGGGTGCAAATGACAATTAAAAATTTATGTAAGCAGGTTTCTCGGAGTATTTTGGGTGAGTAATTTGAATCTCAACATATCTCTGTAATATCTCACATGGCCTTTGTGATAGTGGCAATTTACTGCCCAATTACAGAGAAAGATGTATGTTTTCATAGGGATGCCAGTGTGCATTAATTCAGGCTAGTGAGTGAATTTTTTCATGCAGTTGTCATGATATCTTAAGATTACTGGTCAAAGAATTTGATTCAGATAACATTGAAAATCATGTATGTTATCAGGATGAAGTATTACTTATTGGATATATTTACCATCGTTACTTACACAGGACTCTTGCATTAATTGTCACCGTCTCCACTTGCCATTCTGACTCACTTGTGCTGTTCTACTACAGCTCTATATTTATCACTGTGCTGTATACACGTAGCCACAGTTGCCACAGCTATCTACACCACTATGTAGTCATACTGATATCACTACCTCGTCATTGCTGTATGTTTCCTATCTCATATTATATTGGACTCAGTAGTATAAGTACCCTCTGTGTTGTACCCAGTACAGTAGAGAATCTTATCCTCGCATCTGTTGCTTGTCTCTTCTCTCACCACTGCTGCTGCTCATCTGTTGAGCCTTATTGCTGCTATAGAACTGTCGCATTAGTTGCCTAGTTCTGATAGGTTATGGGCCCCGAGCTCTAACCTTATCCACCATCGTATTTTGCACATCAGTTTATGACAGATCGCTCTGATCGTTATCGTTCCAGACACGGTTCACCAATATCAGGAATCCCTGCTCATAGTTGCTCTACTTCTCGTATCCCATCTCGTACTGGTAGTCCCAGACAGCTCAACACACCACCTCCATCACTAAAACCTCCAAACCCTTATCTTCAGATAATCACTCCTAACATCCGGCATAAGGACTCATCATAGTTGCTACAACAGACCATGCAATATATTGGACTTTCGGCAAATGTTCCTTTTTTAACACCCAAAATAATTTGATTTCATTGTGACAGTACAATAACTATGAATGAAGATATGATATCTTAAATGTGGCAATAGAGCACAAATGACGGTATCACAAGTGATGGTGTGGTATTATGAATGATGGTGTGGTATAACGAATGACAGTATTGGATCTCAATTGACAGTTAGTATCATTGGTGATGACATGTATCATAGTACCGTGAGTACCATGAGTGACCGTGTATCATTGATTATTTCACAATATGCAGTGATCTTGCAAACAATATTACATTCATGATAATACGGGACAAACGGTACTGACTTGGAAAGTAAAAACACACAAAGGACAAAAAGCGAAAAGTCAGACAAGGGGTGGAAGGGCAGAACACCAAACGAAGAATGGCTATGGTGTAAAAAAAGGTAGAGAGTAAGACAAAGGGTCAAAGTGTTCCAGTCTAGCTACCGTCAAAGTCGAGAGGGACGAGCCAAGGTAGACACAAAAGAAGAATCGAAAAAAAACAAGCTCAAAACAACAGAGTCGTTCGTGGTCTTTGATGGAGGTGGTTTACTGGCGACTACCTGCAGAGCTAGGACCTGTACCAAGTAAAAACTTGATAATCTACGACAGTTGAGAACATCAGTGATATAAAGTTATATGCCTATGCAAACTTGCTGTAACCAGGAGCAGCAAAAGTCCCGACAACATGTAGTGAGCTCTGTGACGAACGATGTAAAGGGTGGAATATCCATTCAAGTTGTTGTGAGAGGCTAGATCGCCAAAAGGACCATTATATGCACATCTACCTAATCAGTGTAGTAATCACGTTAAACAAACAAAATAAGAAAGACGCTGACGAGCCATTTTTGTGGTTCTAGGCTCGAAATCCGATATTAATTATGTGAATAACATAGTTTTGAGCTTGGATACTGAGGGAAACTGAGGGTTATAGCTGTTCCCAAGCTGTTAACCAAAAACTAGAGCTATATGTACTGAAGCTTAGTATATTTACTAAGTAATGAAAGTCCTATGGAGGTGCACAGATAAAATCTGACCTTACCCAAGTCTTACTTAATCAACCAGGGAATTGTGGCTGCGGTAGGATTAACAAGTCTATCAAGCTGCTGTGTCCTATGTTGACGGGTATGCATCTGTTCAATAATATGTTGCACAAAGCCTATTAAGATACAGTCAGATCTTACTAGCTATAGGATAACTCTAGTTATATCCAAGGGAAGAAGGAAAACTTGAACGTCGGGCTTGTTGGCTACAAGGTCCAATATCGGACTTAGCGGGAAAGAGCTTATAGGCTTAAATCGGACATAACGGATTGACGGATAGCTATTGCCATCTGACCGGACCGACGTCTAGGTCTAATTGGTAACTAAAGGCATTCACGGGAAGTGCTGACAGCGGATATAGCAAAATCCGACTGGAATAGGAGCAATAATTTTGCTTCCATGGCTGATAAACACTGGACACGTAGGAGGAAAAGATAGACACGTAGTGGACACGTAGAGAACGGATGCGTGGAGGCATCAACTAGCCAATCATAAGGACTGATTTTGAAGTGATCCGATGGAGTCATACCGGATGCACGGAAAAATGGTGCTTTATCATGGGTGGAGTCATACGGTAGTAGCGGATAGCCAGGGCCGGTTCAACACCGACACGTAGCAAAATCCGATCCAAAAGGTTGATTCAACTTAACCTAATATTTTACATACGAATATGGACTTGAACGCACATATGTTTAAATCGGACTTTAGTTTTATTTTTGTTTTGCCTCCCAAATTACCATATAAAGTACAAGAAAAATGTATATCTCTCGATCTCTCTACTGTCTACTGTTTCTGTATTTTTCTTGTGACTATCTCCCTCCTCGTAGTATAAAAGGCCTGTATGTATATACCAGAAATTCAGATTACTCGCCAGATAGCACGATTTAAGTGTGACAGCGCTCGGGGACACTGTGGTCTACAGTTGATAGCAGTATAAACGTCCACGGTATTGCAAAGTCAGATTTAATCTCCGTCTTGTGTACTAGTCTCAGTGTTGTGATTGCACTTAATAAAGTTTCATTTTCTTATACTTTTGCCTAGTTCTTGTCTACTGTGACTTGACTAGTAAGGGTGAAAAGTACAGTTTCCGAATCAGCAGAGCGTTGCTGGTGGCTGGGCTTTTCAAAATTAGAGTTTCTTGGCGGTCGGCTTAGTAACAGCACTTTGCAGTTGAGATCTCTGAGTCTACCGAGACTATAATTTCCGCATACCTCTTAGTGCTAGTGCCCGTGTGCATAGTATTACAACTTTCCGTTTATCCTACTTCCCCGAGTGTTGTAGTGTTAGACACAAAGAAAATTTGTTTGATAAACCAAGCGTTGCGTTCTTGAGAACCTATTTTGATCAGTGTCGGATTTTATTTAAAATCGGACTTTGTGATTTGGTTGAAGAATCAATCCGTTTCGAAGGAATCAGAGTTTATTTCGATATACTCTACCTTGTCAATACACTCTAAAGTTACTTGATAAAGGATCCTATCTCCAAACCCCCTGAACTAACATACGTTGGTTTAACTTGCTTGACATAACTAGCGTTTGTGTTGTTTGTGTTGTGTGGTTGTGTGTGTGTTTTTGCGCTCATAGCTGCTAGTGTCCTCATAGCGAGTTTCCCCTGCGTTTTAACGCATATATGCGCCTACCTCATCACAAGTTTGTCCAATATCTTATTTAAAGACCTTCACGGGTCAGGGTCATCAACAGGTACCTGTGGGTTTGATCCGTGGGAAAACCCGCAGGTTTAGTGATCCGTAGGTCAGGTACCCGTTTCCCACGGGTCATTAACAGGTCACGGGTCAAGCTCTCTACTTTTGACGGGTACCCGCAGGTCAGACCTATTTTGCTATAAATCAAGTTATAACCATTGAAATAAATTAATTCAGGTCTCAGATAGATTTGAGTTAAATGTGCAGGCAATCCTAACACTTGTTTACGATATACACAAGCTCATAATATAATTCTATGGAAATATACATTGATATTTCAGTCCAAACAATTCATATTCTGAGAAACATACCACATATAATACACCATATTCAAGATGAAGGAAAACCACTCATTTTTCATTTCTAGAAGTAGTGACAAAAATTCAATCCTGATTAATTAATTGAGTTTTTGTAAATTGTGGCACCATGTGTTTATAGGGGAAAAGTAGCTCATAAAAATCTGGGGGATGGGACATTATGTAGATGATAACAATCTGCACAAATCACATTTCTAGACCCTCTCACCAAGCTCAATGGCTGAAGGTGGAGACGAAAATATGTGCCAGAAGCAAATAAAAAAGTTTTTCTATTTTCTGAATAGACCATGTAGCTGAATTAATATATTTAGAGTAGTGAATCAACCTTCCTACAAATTTTTAGATTTTTTGACCAAGCTGTTGTTGAGAATGAGTGGTTGCAACATTGGTGAGCCAATGCTTAGAAAGTCATGTGACTTTAAATTTCAGTGTCTGCACAATGTTTCAACTGTCCGTTCTCATCAATGGCATGGTCAAAAAATCCGAAAATTCATACAGAGCCAAATTGAACATTATAGATTGCTTATATGTAGTAATTTTCATTATTTACAAAGTCCCTGTATTCATTTACAATGTTTTATGACTTTCAACTTATATGTATACTTATATATACTTCCAAGTACTTAATACATAGGGACAATGTAATGTTATTTATTTTTTAAAGTTTTGCATAACTTGACCCATGGGTACCTGCAGACTCATGGGTTTTTGACCCATGGGTCAGGTACCCGTTTCCCACGGATCTTCAGCAGGTCATGGGTCAGCACTTTTTGACCACAGGTACCTGTCTACAGGTCAAGGGTTTGACCTGACCCGGACTCGTGAAGGTCTTTACTCTACTACGAAGACCTTTACGTCTAAGCAATAAGAAAACTGGAGTAGAGGTACGTAGAGTACAGACTTATATATGGGTGAGGAATAATTAGCTAATGTGGTGCAGCAAATCTCTACAAACAAGTCAACAAGATCTTGTGACGTGGTCGCCGACAGATAGGTATGAGTCAGGGGAAGGGCTAGAACCGGAGACGGGAAGTGGAATCGGACCGGACTATCAGATTGAGAGGTTGGATGGATCGAAGGGTAGCTGCAATTTAGGCCATGTTATATATTTTCAAGCAGGCCAACGCAGATGACAATGACAGCGACACCTTTGAAGCAGATGTAGATGTGGACGAGAACAACGAGAACAACGACGATACCATGATGGATGAGGAAGAGGAGGCGCAGATGGATGATCCGGTAGATAATGCCATTCTTTCGACAGTAGACTCACTCATCGATGAGTCGGACCGTGAATTTGATATTGTCCTCGATGAGAATGATCTTGCTGAGGCCGTGAATACACTGAAGAAGGTGCGCAGTCGACTCTCCTATGCATTTCATTTACTAAGCCGATTATAGGTCAAGAAACTCACCCACCAGGTTCACTACTCGGCTGCGCTGCGCAAGATGCTCAAAGCAGCATGTGCCATGTGCCACTGCAAAGATCAAGTATCATACAATCAAAAGGAATGTCGCCACACGTTGGGACTCTGTCAACACTATGCTTTCTTCGGTCATCCATCTTCAGCCTGCTCTCGACATTGCCTGTAGCCAACAATGGTTAGCTGGTTGCAACAAGCCTAACCCGCTTGCCAAATTCAAGCTTACGAAGACAGATTGGGAGCTCATCAAGGCCCTCAAATTGCTTGTTGAGGTATTTTGCTAATCTATCTTGTGGCATGTTGGCTAATAGCTTCTCGTCAGCCACTTGCTGCTGCAACGACCGCGCTAGAGACAAATAAATGACCGCTTCTTCATGAAGTTATTCCCATTATGGATGGCATCAACCAATATCTCGTTCAAATTGCAAAGGATGACATGAACTTGCCTGTAATCCAGGACTCCACCCGCTGTGGTCTGGTGATTGCAGACAAGTATTATGCGAAGACTGATGATTCAGCCATGTACCGTGCTGCGATGAGTGAGTTTCTGACTTTTGTTTGGGTCCACGTCCAAATCTAATCTCATAACAGTCATGCATCCCCGCTACATTATGAGTTACTTTGATGACGAGAATTGGCCTGAAGAGTGGAAGACCAGTGCCAAGGCCACTCTGAAACACCTCTACAACACATACTACAAGCCATCTAGCTCTTTGGAAGGCAGCGACAACAACGATGAGGAGGTTGAAGTAAATTCTTTGGTGATTTTTATTACATGATGTTGCTGATTGCCTCTTTTTATATCATCTGCACATGTTAACGCCAGTGACATGCGTAGTTTGATTTTTTCCAAAGTTCGTAAGCCATTCAAAGGTAGCAAGTTGGATCCTCTCAAAGAGTGGATTGACAAAAGCCCTGTTACAACAAAGCATGGTGACAATCCTCTCAAGTACTGGGGAACTTTGGCAGTTGATGGTGACATGCTCGCAAGAATGGCATTGGATATACTGTCATGTCCAGGTGTGTATGTTTCCAGATATTGTTATAGTTAACTCAGTATATATTATGTTTGCAGCTACCTTCACCGATATCGAGCAAGGCTTCAGCCGTGGTAGCCTCACAGTGACTCCAAGGTGTCATAATCTGTCTGCAGATACAATTCAGAAGTTGATGGCTGTTGCGGCATGGGATAAGGCCAACCTAATACCGAAAGCTGATGTAGTTAAGAGTTTGAATGTTTTGATTAGGGATGGAGATAAACAGGTGATTGAAATTCTGTAGTACATGTACATTAGTTTTGAGCATACATTTTACAAGTTTGTGTTGTGTGACAATACTTGTCAATTTTTTACTTTGAAGACTGCAGATACCTGCAGGTATATGACTGAGTGCTGAAACAAGACCTGTATCCACAGAATATCCATGGGAAACAGGTACCTGTATCCGCAGGTTCATCAACCTGCAGGTTTTCCACAGATAATACCTGCAGGTACCTGTGTCACGGATAAATCCGTGGGGATCTCTAAAGCCAGCAAAGCTGGCCAAAGAAATCACGTCATTTCACGATGTAGCTCACAGTGACAGACGCTAAGTCAATGTTACACTAGGAACCACTGGAAACCGGATATGAAGATTGAGACAAGATGGAAGGAGGTACAAAAGAACAAAAGCGTGAGAACAAGTTCCTTGATTATATTTACCTGTTCAATAGCATCAATTTGCAGGGGAAACCCGGACCGACCAGACCCGTAATTATATACATTACTAAGTAATTCTATTATCAAAAACCAAACAAGTCATCACTTTCACTTAACGTTCCCTTGATTGCTCACCTAGACAATACAAATACAAAAAAAATCCGATATAGAACAAATCCTCATTTCATTTGGACTCGTAATGTAGATTTACTAGTACCATAAATTTATTTGGTAGGGGGTCACCATTTTTCGCTGTCAGTGTATGTACCTCCATGAATTTCTGGCTGTAATCTAGTTCACAGAGACCTAAATTGTAATAGCTTGGAGAAGCTAATTCAATCAATTTATTATACTGCAAAGGAGTCCGCCATAAGTTATACAAGATAAATATCCGTGCATCCGCAATGAGAAATTTGGCCTTTTTCTAAGCTCGAACCTACTTTTTATGGAAGGTGGCATCGAAAATTCCCATTGCAGATGCGCTCCACTCATACAAGATTCATGTGCAAGTCAAGGGGCTGCACTATCAACTACATTTTAATTTTTTAATTTACCTGTCTCAAGACTCACAACAAAGGTACCTGGGGTCTCATTGCCTTTCTTGATATATTCACACTCGGCTAGATTGTTCCGTTGAGCATGATACTCCCACATTCCATAGCAACGGCCTCCTTCAGGCACTGGTGGCAACTGTTATTTGCGCAATATTAATAAGTTCTGTAGCATTTGTGCGCATAAACGGCATTAGTTGAACCGTAGACAGGATTCATTTGCGCACGGAACTTCCCATGGGTGATTTCAATTTGTAGTGAATACTGAAAGCACCCTAATACAGTCGTTTGCATAAATCGTGAGAATCCGCGTGTCACAAAAAAATGTAACACAACATATGGTTAAGCAATGAATCCTTGATAGCTCAACAACCACAGGGATTTAAGATTATGGGCAAATATCAATCTGTGCAGAAAAATCTCCTGCACATGCCTATACTATGGTATTTTAAGAATTGCAAAATTCGCTGAAATCTTTTCCTCTGGCTTTCGTCTTGATCCCAACACCATCGGATGTTTTTATTCATAAACCTTACATATCAAAGCCCTTAAGTTATTTATTCTAGATTTTTCTGAGGGCTGCTGAGGGTGTTAGTGAATAGCCGCAAAAATACAA
Source organism: Dendrothele bispora CBS 962.96 (assembly GCA_004369135.1). Taxonomy (NCBI): domain Eukaryota; kingdom Fungi; phylum Basidiomycota; class Agaricomycetes; order Agaricales; genus Dendrothele; species Dendrothele bispora. The sequence goes on along the minus strand of ML179291.1, from coordinate 30,933 downwards.
GGATATGCAAATGCCCCTGTCACGGAGGGTCACATCTGGCAAAGGTCGGCTTCTGCTTCGAGTTCCGCCAGTCGGAGCTTGAACTTGTCACTCTTGAGTCTCGCTCAAACTACTTTCGTCCGTACAGCTCCTCCCTCACAATATCTACACTTGAGGCTAGGTGAATGCATTGTTGGAACATAATAATAAATATATCAGTGGTAGTTTTTGGTCCCGGTAGCCTACCTTACATCCATATCGAGTTGTCACGCTCTCGCGGCGTATCGTTTTGAGGGTAAAATGATCGTCTTATCATTTCCTCAAAGCAATATCCACCCAACCGACTCTGTCCCAGTATTTTACTTATTCATTCTTGCCTACAAAAATTTGTCGAGCCTCAGAAACGACGGGAAGGACTCGGAAATGCGAATTTGCATATCCTTGTCGTTTGCAATTCTTAAAATACCATAGTAAACCCAGATTTTGAATAATTTGGGATTTTGCAAAAATGCTATTTTTTCTAACAAAAAATGATAATTTGTGCATATGACAACAAAAAACCCAAATTATTGAGAATCTGAGTCTATAAGCATGTGCAGGGGGTTTTTCTGCATAGATCAATATTTGCCCATAATTTTACATCCCTGTGGTTGTTGATTTATTAAGAATTTATTGCTTATCCGTACTTTTTTTTTCCGACGCGTGGATTCTCACAACTTATGCAAACGACTGTAAGGAAAAGTTGCATTCAGTCCTTGTAACATCAAATGAGTGTATGTGTCTGAGTGGCACCGGTGGTGAACACATCAGACAATAATCTTCGATGACTCTTCATCTGCATGTAACTGTCTTAGGGCTGCATTACGGAACGTCTTCTGAAGTATTTCCTCGATCTCAGAATCGACCCAACATTTTCACATCATAGCCCACTATCGTCATGTTGAAGCACTGGTTTCGCGCATAATGAAGTTGGCTCTATAGGAGGACCGTAATACAAGAATAAGAATTTCGTACGGTGGAGTTAATTGCTGTCATAGATGGATTCTGTGCTACTAGCTGAGCCCAGCTTTGTTGACCTTTCTCCCTCATTGGACGCCGTTACTGTTAATAACCACGGGTGATATATACGTACACGGTGAATTACCCATTAATGACAACTTTACATGCACCGTGATCTCATAAACTTTACTATGCAGTTATTTAATACAACTAGTAGAAAATACACGCAGCGTCGCAGTCAGTGCAATTTTGTCAAATCACAATGCATGCAGATCGAATTAGTGGTTGTGAACGGCGAGATATTTAATACAAGTGGTGGAGCTAGTAGAAAATACACGCAGCGTGGCAGTCAGTGCATTGTGCAATTTTGTCAAATCACAAGGCATGTAGATCGAATTAGTGGTTGTGAACGGCGAGAACGGTACTCTGTTGTTCATAATGTATTCATTACGAGGCCGACCGATTCGGGAAACCCTTTTCCAACGCGTCGATTGAGTGAATAAGTAAGCTAACAAAATGAGGAATAGTCAATTTGCCGAAGGCAGGAACCACTATGGCAAGAATGACTAATCCGATCGGTCATGGGACGATCGGGAACATTGGCGGAATTATTGATCCAATTCAGTTGACTGAGCTAGAGCAATTGGTCACAGAAAACCAAGGTTATTACCATGTGGAAAAATATATGAAAGCCATCGCTCTCGCGGCATGTACGAGGCCGATATATGTTCGTGGGACTGTGATATAACAAATGGGCCTAACCCCGATCAGCTAGATGACTGAATAACCTTCGGTTGGCCTCGCAATCCGAAGAAATGGATAGCTTGCGTGGCAAGTATGAGGCCGTGAATCGGTGTGGATGAGTTGATGCCAAATTGATACTGAGAATTACACTATGGGCAAGAACGACTAATCCGATCTGAATTCAATAAGCGATCCTGCCAATGTTCTTACAATGTTCCTGATCGGAATAAGTAGCCGTTCTTGCCCATAGTGTTAATTCCCACCCCAAATGGGGGTAGTGATGGTCATCCTGCAAAGTCAACTTTAGTAAGGACTCAGCCTCATAACAATGGAGTGTTTCAAAGAGTGAATAACTCTTGTCGGAGGCATAGAGCATAGAGAAGGCACGGAGACTCACGAAGGAGTATATTAGATCCAGAAACTAACTTTTCGAGCAGCCAAAATGCAGCAGACAATAGTACGACGCTTTAAAATCTCCTTTTCTTAGAATCACAAATAGATACATCAGTCAATTTCACTCGGTGTACTTGCTGTAGCTTCGGCGTAGATGAAATTGTGTTTCATGTGCAAACTACAGAAAGAATGTCAGATGAGTTTGTTCGAACTCATGGAACCTAAGAGTCCTGGCGTATAAAACCTCATCTCTTCAAGATACGACTGTCTTAGCTTCTCTCTTCTTTTCCAAACGTTTCTAGTAAGTATTCGCATCAATAACTAACAGGGTTAAGTAATTGAATATCTCTTTTCCTAGACTCGAAGCTATGCCATTCAACCCCAGGACGTACCGTGATCCTCGCCTCTTGGGAGACTTTCTCCTTGTCGAATGTCAATGCCAGGACGGCAAATTCAAAGACTCGTCCTTGAACCTCACTACAGTCCTAGGTGTTGTCAATGGTAAATTCAGATGGGGCGGCCGCGGGTTCTCTTCGCATGCACGGAACATTTCCCTTGCTGGCTCGGATCTCAGTGCTGAAATCAAAAATGGGGACCGTTGGGAATTTGATGTGGTCGACCTTAGTACTCATATCCGATACAACAACAGCGCACTGGAAGTTTTCGGCGTTACGATGGACAACCCGTAAGTCCTTCCCATACCCATACTTACCACATTCGATTTTATGCTTACTTCGATACACAGTGGAGCTGATCCTCCTCCAGCATACCACAGAGCTTCTCAGACGAGTTCAACTACAACTAGAACTTCCAGATTGTCTAGCTCGTAGGTTAATAGTGTTATTGATTATTTCAATTCTCACCTGTCTTGGTTCTCTAGGGCTTCCGAGTCCCGATCGTCTTATTACTTCAGGAAAACAGTCTCTGCGGACAAGCTTCGCCTGCAAGGTTCTGTTCTTCACGCCGACTTTCGAAAAGCAGATGGAGGCTTCGCTTCCTCCACGATAGATCTAGATGAGTACATTGGGGTTGTTAGCGGAAAACTCGTCTGGGGTCGCAAGGGGTTCCGCTCCGAGTGCACAAATATCAGGCTCGAGGAATACACCATCAAAGTTGAATGTCGCGATGAGGAAACTCATTCTTCGGTCACTGCCGATCTAGATCTCACCCGTTACCTTCAAGTTTACGATGGCGTCCTGGGCGTGAAAGTTGCAGAAGTCCCCAACGCTGAGCTGTCCAACTTGTTCAGCGAAGTGCGTTGGATGAAGTTCAAGGTCGTTACGGAGCCCGATGCCTCTGTGGCAGTCAAAAATCCCGCATTCAAGGGTGCTATTAGCAGTCTTGCCGAGTTAACCTCCAGACATGTGGTGACTGACTTGTCCGAAGACCTCAAAAAGTCGGTGGCCATGGAGATCAAGGAAGCGATGGGGAATAAGATCAAGGCTCAAGTGACCAAAGTGGTCGTTGAAGCTCTGAGCGAGCAGGCCCGTTCCGAGATGGAGAGAAAGGTCGAGGAAACCTTTGCGCTAGGCAAGAAAGCCGTCACCGATGCATGCAACCAGGTCGTCGACGACGCCATAATCAATGTAACCATCCAATGTACCGAGTCGATCATAGGCCCTATGACGAACGAGATTCTTGCCAAGTGCGACGCCGCAGTCTCCAGCACTGTGAAAGAGGTTACGGACACCGCTACAAGCCACTTCCAGGAGAGAGTAGAGATTTTGATGGAGCGCGAGATTGCTTCGGCAGCCTTGCGTCAAGCTCACACGGAGGCGGCCTTCTTGAAACTGATGACCGAAGCTCAGAACATCCTCTAATTTGATTAAGCTGTCGTATGCGCTTGAAGGGTAGGGAACAGTTGGGGACAGTTGGGGACAGTTTGCAGTCGGAGGGGATTCATGATTTTACGATCTGAATTTAATAGTACCTTCTTTCGATAATTGGAATGACATTATGCCTTACCTTGATTCTTGAATGGTATCCGCCGATTGTTATGATCTTCAATCTTGGCTTGGCATCGTTTTTCACGGTCTCGCAATATCCATCGCGTGAAGCGAGGGCGGTAGCCTTATCTTTGGTAGTAATGAGATGGCAGAGCTGGAGTAAAAAGACATACTAGGAAGAAAGAGGTCGAAGTTGATCTGGTTGGTGAACGTTGAAGCACATGGCCGCGGTTATAACGGAAGGAAAAGGAATCTACAAAGGTCTGGCGCAGCATAATGCGACACGTCAGTCGAAGTCCCTCCCACATCCAGTCTAGCAATGAAGGGGAATCCTCGAGGTAGCCCCTATCCGTGGACGAATTATGCTGGAAGCGGAAAAAATTTGATGGCGGAGGGTGAAGTTTTTTAAGCTGCCGTATGCGCTGTGCGATGGGTAGGATCCACATCGTGATTAGGCTGCATTTGATTGAACCCGTCTTGACCGGGCACAGGTGCAGGTGTTGGTACTGGTGTAATACTGTATATAGAGCTTCAAGACGTGTTCGAAATAGGTGTATTGAGATTTGTGAACATGCACCACCTCACACTAGGAAAATAATATACTGAGATGAATAAAATAACACCCTTGAGTGTACCAATATTGTAATATGGGTGAGAAGCCCCAGAGCCCCATGTTTCAATATTGGTGGGGTTTCTCCATGGTGGACTTTTGGGTACGGTATTACAATATGGGATGGAGTTTTCTGAGAGGTAGAAAAGTCCAAATTAGGATTAGGGTAAGAGACTATGTAAATGAAGGGTGTGAAGAACCTAGCCTCTTTATCATCTAGCAATATTCATACTGCATGGCCTCTTGTGCTTCTTTTCAATATAGTCAATACTGAACATGCACAAGGTCAACTCGCGCACCGTATCGTTGATGAAGTGGCCATGCTTCTGTTCTCCAAGCTCTCTCGTAAGCAGGCCGATTCTCTCAAGGCAATCGCAAACTATCTGCTCATTGAGACCAAGCAGTCATTGTTCACAGCCCAGAAGGTGGTTCAGGACTACAAAACCAGCACCAAACTAAGGACTCAAGTTCTCCAAGTCCTGCTGGAATGGTCAGAAATCAAGACGGGCATGGTCAACATGGATATGCACGTGGACGTGGAGTCCCAATAGAAACAGGGTTCCTGCCATCCGTAGCTCTGTTCCATCCGTGCTATGGCTACATGTACACCAAGGACTAGTTTAATTATATGTCCTTGATGTACTACTGTGGTCGACTAGCTGTTCAACAGAGCTAGCCTATAGGCCCCGCAAAGTTTGTTATCTTTTTCTCTATTTCTTATATGATGTCTCGAGACCTGTACTAGTAGAAATAAATGCGCGTTTTTCCTCTCTAACAACTCCTGAGTAACCAGAAATTGTGTCCAGACTTGAAACTTGTCGGATTTCTCACTTAATTATTATGTACAGATTACTCTTACAATCATAAAGACTTTTCTGATGGATTCCTATTCATTTTCTTCATCACTAGAGTCTTCTTTGAAGTCCGCATGACCTCTCGGCATATTACCAAAGGCATAATCATATGGTCCAGAGTTGAAATTCTTGTCTGGACTCAACTCATTTCCTTCTTTATCCTTAAGTTCACCCATTTCTTTGTCATCTGTTGACTCTACCATCCTCTAGTTGTCTAGGACTTAAATCTATGAGATCATGAATATTATCTGGCAGCTGTATCAGTGCGTATCGTGCGTGATAGGGTAAAACCCTAAACGCGCCTACTTTCCTTTTAATACTGAGCTGTCCATTTCAGCAACTATATACAAACCCCCTTTAGTCATTATTATTAATGGTCCTCGGTAGCAAGGATATATTTTTCTATCTAGATTCTTCTTGATAGACATATTCCGGACTTGAACCAAAGTTCCAGGAGTAAAATTATAGTTCTTAATAGTGTACTCATAATCTCTTTCATACTTATGTACTAGGCCTGTGACGTCGGCCCTTCTGAATTTCGAAGTTGTGTGAAAGCGGAGCTTTTCTTTGACAGAAGGGCCTGCAGAAGTCGTCCAATCTTTGGCAGGAATGACATATGATGTCATGGAAAGTCAGGTGGAAATCACGCTCCTGCCTTTTTTGACTAAACCTATATCGGGAATGGCTGTGTCGTAGGTTGAAATTTACTGTAGTAGCACTTAGTTCGCATCTTTACCTCCTACGTGCATGTCAACAGAGGCTTTAGACCATAAAACCCAGCTCGGCAGTGACTCCCATCAAGATCCACACTATGAACCCTTTCCGCTCGTATCAATCAAACTCATACACTTCGTTCTTTGCATCCTTGGGAACTTCATATTCAAATCCTTACATTTCTCAGTGTCCTGCATCTCCGCTTCCGTCTACTTTGAGCACTAGTTTCTCATCATCAAAATCAGAAGATTGCAGTACTACAACATCGGTACATACTCAATTGGCTGATCCCGAGACATCCTACTCGGTCCTCAATACAGAAAAGAAGCCCATTTATACCTGTCGGTCCTATTTGCAATACATCAAGACGTTGACGCTTGCTCAGCTCCATACACTTGCACGTGAAGAAATCCCCATGAATCTCCTACCATGGGCTTTTATTGAAGACTTGAACTTGGAATTCAAGAAGATGTACTGCTACCAGCTCTGTTTAGTATGCTGGAATGCTACCAATAAAACTCAATGCCCGAAAATCCTTCAACTCGAATTTGCATGTGCAATACTTATGAGACGGGACATTTTCCTGGAAGCTGGCACTGGATTTGGCAAGACCTTGGCATCCGTTAATACGCCGTGCGAAAATTCTCGCATTTTAAGTGTCAATATTGTGACTACGAGTGCCAATATTGTATCTTTTAAGGGGAATATAAGGACTGTAGTGAGCCCTGAGCTGTCAGTCAAAGTGCGATATAGCTACTAAAGCTAGCTATGGTGAAATGACATCGGATTATTACTGATTCAATGTTATTATGGCCTATGCTAGTCTCGAGATTGTAAAAACCTTCGATAATGACTTGGGACTGATGTCGGTGACTACCGATATCGGAAGGAACAGCTTATCAGACGCTCGACTTGTATATATTGTCACGATCCTAAGGGAAGGGGAAATGTTATGAACGGGAATCGAACCTTCGGCTTGATGCCGAGTTGCCACAAAGTGCGCCACATAGCGAGCTACTTAATGATCATGGACTACGTCTGGGCTAGGAGTAACCATGCAAATAGTGATCGATGGAAATCTAGAAGGACCGATCGTGGAAGTGTATAATAACTGCCTACCCATGTAAAACATCCACTAGATTGGCAATGATTGCAGACATAAAGGGTACAACGGAGTTGCCGCCTTGATCGAGGGGTAAAAGCTGTAAATATTGGAGTCTAGAATGGATCGACGTCTTACTGATACACTGCGGAGATCGAGAATAACATATCTCGGACGCAAAGCTGTAGAACGGGCGACCGTAAGTTCCGATATCATGACCCAAAGAATCAAATGTGAAGAACGGTTGAACGGTTGCGATCGAGTACGATCGACTACAACGTAGAGAGTGAATATTCTGAAACAATGTAGTATTATACACGGACCGAGTACTATATCGAGTAGGACTATACCCAGTTTTGGTACTAGCGCACGGACAAGGACATTTAAATAGTTTCTTTTATTATATTTTGTCGGACTCTCAAGTTTAATAGTTTCTTATTTACAGTAGTATAAATAGGGTTCAGGATTGGCGCAGAAAAGGCAGACTAGTACTGTGGACAAAGCGGCTGTGATTTTGATCATTCCCGGGGATATAAGTATCCTGCTTGATCAGACCAGTTGTAGTTCCAAGAACGTCTAAACCTTAACATCGCATTTAAAGTCTGTTACCTTCGGGTTCAGCACCCTATATTGATTGGACATATTGTGTTATTTGACCTTTGATTGACTTGTTTGTTATTTGAACTTTGCCATTGTGATCTTGTTATTTGACCATTTGTTTGATCCATATTGTGTTGCCATTGAACTTGAACCATTGACCCATTGACTGCCTATATCTGAACCCACATCCCCACACTTGAAACTTTGAACTTACCTACTACCTATATCGCTACAAAGACCTTGAAGGGTTCTGTCCTTTCAACTCGCATACAAAACTTGCTAGATCGTATACCTATACAGACTCACTTTTGTGGTGTTTGTTTTGGTGTTGTCTAGTTCCACAAAGCAGATTACTGTTTTCCCTCAAATGCTTAATGACACCATTAACGACGGCATTACAATCATCATTTCTCCCCTTAAACAGTTGCAATTGTCACAGGTACTAATTGAACTAACATATTAAATGATCATTACTAAAGATGAACCGCAAATAGGCTGAATCGATCTTCAAGAAGTATGGGTTGTGTACCATAGTCGTGAATGAGGATACTGATGATAGTAACGAATTTTGGAGGGCAAGTAACTCTCACGAAGGTCGATTTTTTGAACCTGTTTGCAATGTTTGACTTGTCATCAGATGAATGTTTACGACTTCAGCAAGAACGGTGGTCCTGGATATGGGGATATTTTTATCGTAATGCCAGAGCAATTTTTTCGCAATCCTCAAGGCCATGATTCACGCTTCGGAAAGATAGTCCGTAAACACATTTTAGGTGGCGAATACGCCTTACTGTGGTCGACGAACCCCAATTCATTCATACATATGGACTCCCGCACTATGGAATGAAAGCCTTTCATGATGCATATGGTCAACTTAATGACATCAAGGTTCTTTTTGGTCCGGCAATACCATGGGCTGCTATGACAGCGACAGCGACTTATCACATCCTCAAAACCATTGAAAAACGAGTCCTTCAACCTACCTATCTTCATTTGCGCACCACTTCAAACCGCCCAAACATAATGTATGCATCCCATTGTGTCCCAGGGCAAATTGATCGGCTCGAGAACTATACATGCTTTCTCTCCTCTCCGTTTGATTTCAAAACACAGAAACGAGTCTTAATTTTCCGGGATAACATGAATGCCGCTGTTGCGATTGCAGATTACTTAGATAGCCTTCTACCCCCCGAATATTGTAACCGTGGAATTGTACGACATTACCACTCTATGATGTCAAAGGGCTATCAATTCGACACTCATTGTGACTTTACTGAATCAAGTGGTAATTGCAAAATCTTGGTTGCTACTGCAGGTGAAAGTACTGTAAGATTACTCGTATTCTATTCATACAGACAAATTACTAATAACTATTAGGGCATTGACCATCCAGATGTTGAGATTGTGTGCCTCGCAGGTCTCCCATCAGATATCACAGATCTCAACCAGAGAGGTGGCCGTGCTGTCCGCTTGATATCAGGACATGGTCTTTGTGTCTTATTTCACGAGAAGTGGGCTCTTGATTTAGATCTAGCCGAATATGGGCTGGACTCTACAAACGAAATACTGTACCATTTCGAAGTAATGTTCATCAGGTGTGACCAGTGACCAATGAACTCCACCAGCAAACTGGTTCATTCATCAGGATTGTGTGTGACAGCCAAAATTTTAGTTCATTTTGACTAACTAATCTACAAAATTTCCTGTGCTTTTAGACTGGAAATACACCTTGTCAGGAACAATAGAGAGTTTGCGCAAAGCCAACTGTTGGCTCCGCAATTCAGTTTCCAATTCAAATGTCACATGAACATGCCGGCATTTAATTCAGTAGAGCCAACGGTTGGCGTTTGCGCAAACTCTCTAATCACTCTCAATGACGAGGCCACTCAAGTCACACAAAACAAAGACAAGAGAAAGAAAGGATAGATAGAGATAGAGGAGAAAGTAGTGGAGTAAGCTGACTAGGCTTGATACAGCGTAGGTGGTCGTACGGTGTAGAGACGAAGTGAACAGACTGGGGAACTACCTACAATGTCTATGAGTACTTATACTGTAGAGAACAAAGGATGTGGAAGATAAGGTATCATGGAGACGAAGTATTGATGGAAAAGGCTGTGGGTTGTCTGATGGAAGGGAACAAAGGAAAGAACAAGGTAACTGATGGGAGAAGCAGATGTGGTAACCGAGGTGACTTCTGCTTCTATCTTTTGATCTGAACAGCCTTGACTCCAGGCTTCTGTGATGATGGTGCAATGGTGAAGTAATACTGTGTCTGGGGTCTCAATGGAGGAAAAAGGATTGATACGGTTCGTGACATTACCCCCTCTTTAGGACGTGCTTGCGCCTGGAGCACTGGTGTAGAGTCCCAGATGTCAGCCATCGTCAGGCCAAGTGGATGTAGTGTCGAGTTAGCGTAGTCGAAGGATCGGATTTTGTATGCTTCTGGATGGTCTTGGTGAAATTTCATAATGAGGTCTGTTACTCCACGTAGTCCAGATGCTGGTTCCCAGGAGTTTTCCGAGTCTGGGTAGTCGAGCCATTTGACTAGTTACTGGACTCCGTGTCGGTTTCTCGTCGGGCGTGAGTCTAGTATAGCTTCAACGTCATACTCCTCGTCCTCAGGCAGCAGCTCTGCTGGGGTCCCTGTGAAGTTTGGGCCATGAGCTTCGGTTCCGGTAAACTCCACAAGTAGCGATGCATGAAATACTGGGTGAATACGCCATGATGACGGAAGTTTCAGCCAATAGTTCACTGGGCCTATTACTTCAGTGATTTTGAATGGGCCATGGCGACGATTTGACAACTTAGCTTTAGGCCTTGTGGTTTTCAGATTCTTTCCATCCAATAACACTTTATCACCAACTTTGAACTTCTTGCCCTGCCTTAGGTGGTCTCCATGTTGTTGTTTCATCAATTCTGCCGCTGTGTTCAGACTAGCCTTCAACTCCTCTCTGAGAGCATCCAGCGCTTTGAGTCGTTCTTCCACACTCGGGACGTTAGAGGTCAGATTAACGGAAGGGAATAAACGGGGTAGGTATCCATGTAACAATTCGAATGGTGATTTTCCTGTGGCAGAGTGCACTCGGGTGTTATGGCAGAACTCGGCGTACGGAAGGTACCTCACCCAGTCATTTTGACGGTAGTCACAAAATACCCACAGATACTGTTCCAGCTCTTGGTTATATCTCTCTGTTTCTCCGTCAGTTTGCGGGTGGTAGGCCGTGCTCAATGCTGAAGTAATCCCTAGTTTGTCATGGACACCTCTCATCACCTTGCTTGCAAACTGTGGTCCACGGTCCGATATCATTTTATCCCATAGACCGTACCTTCTCCATGTGTTGTTGATCAGGATGTCCACTGTATCATTGCTGTCAATGTCCTTCCGACAAGGTGTCACCACCACTGTCTTGGTGAGTCTATCCACTACAGCGTGTATTGCATTGTATCCATCAACTTCGGGTAGGTCAGTGATGAAGTCGTTGGTGATTGTTCCAAAAGGTCGCTCCGGGGTTTCATTTGGAATCAAAGGTATGTGGTTTGGATGGTTGTTTGCCTTGGTTAAATGGCAGGTAGCGCAACTGTTGACATAATCTTGGACAAAGACAGACATACCGTGCCACCAGAACTCTCGACTAACCAGTTCGTATGTCTTGAACCGACCTGGGTGTCCCGCAGTCAAGCTGTCATGACATTGCTTGACTATGTCGCGGCGAAGTTGGATGTCGTAGGGTACGTAGATCTTTCCTCTGAATAACACGATCCCATCCTCGTAGTTCCATTCCTGTAGGCTTTTCGCCAGCGAGCGTGGTCCATTTCTCAAGATAACGTCAAGGGCACTCACGAGTCACGACTTCAGCGTCCTTTGTGGGACATTCTCTAATTCTTCTCCTTACACAGCTGGGTAACCCTATTAAACCAGGCTTAAACCAGACGATCTGATGCAAGACTTGACAGAGCTTAAACAGAGCAGACAAATGATAATTTCACGCCCAGTATCAATTGGCACCAGGTTTGAAAATGGTGAGCCCAGGTGTCAAGACCCTGATCATGACGACAACCAGTTCTGATAGCGTGCCGTTCACTTCCGATCCCCTCCCGGGTTGTCTGCCTTTTGCTTACCCCCCCTGCGTGTCCTTTCCTTTTGAAAGTGTATCTGGTTCTGTCTAATATAATGTACATTTACTGCAATACTGAAGGAAAGGACACGCAGGGGCCACCATCATGGGAACACTCTCATGGGAACACTCTAAGCAAAAAAATGCATTCCGAACAGAAATGCAACACCCTGTACAGTGATCCCGGTCCTTTACACACCCCACTCTTTTACACACTCTTCCTCATATCTGCAGCTAGCATGAATTTCTTTTGTTCCCAGCATTATATGCTTGAGAAGAAGCTGTAATCTTTTTTTCAGATTTTTCGGATGCATTGAGCTTGACTTACATCCAAGTTAACATGAAATTTTCTGATTTTGGAAGTTATGCAACTTTTATATCAAACCTTGTATCATGTTTAGATGAGTTTTTGACTCAGAATATTTTTTATCTTAATGGAATGTTTTTACTGTATGTCAGGCAGCTGTAATCTACTGATTTGACCCAGAAATGATGGATGGGGAAGCCAAAGAAGTTTTTGGAATAAAAAGCGTGACGCGGGTATGCAGCGGAGAAGGACTAATTACACGCTTGTCACACGTGGGTCACGCTGTGTAAAGGATCTAAATTCGTCGATTTTGGACTCATCGAAAGAAACAACGCATTTAACATCCTTCCACTAGTCATACATGCACATAACTTGGGAATAATACTTCCAAGATGACTAGAAATACACTGAGCAACTTAAAATTAGATATTTCTATGAGTAGAGAGATCTATATATGAGAATCAAACTTGTGTGTAAAGGACCAGGGGTTGAACCGTTAGACGGGACTCATTTGCGTGCGGAATTTCCCATGGGTGATTTCAATTTGTAGTGAATATACTGAAAGCACCCTAATATCGAAAAGTTGGATTCAGTCCTTGTAACATCAAATGAGTGTATGTGTCTGAGTGGCACCGGTGGTGAACACATCAGACAATAATCCTCGACAATTCTTCATCTGCGTGTAACTGTCTTAGGGATGTATTACGGAACGTCTTCTGGAGTATTCCCTCGATCTCAGAATCGACCCAATATTTTCACATCATAGCCTACTATTGTCATGTTGAGCACTGGTTTCGCGCATAATGAAGTCGGCTCTAGAAGAGGACCGTAATACAAGAATAAGAATTTCGTACGGTGAAGTTAACTGCTATCATAGATGAATTCTGTGCTACTATTTGAGCCCAGCTTTGTTGACCTTTCTCCCTCATTGGACGCCGTTACTGTTAATAACCACGGGTGATATATACGTACACGGTGAATAGGGTGATATATACATACACGATGAATAACCCATTAATGACAACCTTACATTCACCGTGATCTCATAAGTTTGTACTGGAAACAGGACCTCCAAGTAAGCAAATGGCGGACATTAACTATATAAAATTTTAATATGCAGTATTTAATACAAGTGGTGGAGCTAGTAGAAAATACACGCAGCGTGGCAGTCAGTGCAATTTTGTCAAATCACAATGCATGCAGATCGAATTAGTGGTTGTGAACGGCGAGAACGGTACTCTGTTGTTCATAATGTATTCATTACGAGGCCGACCGAAAGGCCTTACTCAGTTGTCTAGTAAAGGGAATACATACCTCAGCCTGCGAGGTCCCAGACCAAAGAACATACGTCGGTATAATGGGTTTTGTACTGGACCGGGTGCCTAAAGGGGATAACATCTAGTACGGCACGGCCACTGTCCGCGAGTCCAGGATAGTTAGTTACACGGCAGGGTCCCTGGTCGGAACAGTCAGACGATATGTAAGGACAAGTCCCTAGTACATAGCATAGGTCTACGCTAGCAGAGCCTACTCGATTCGGGAGACCCTTTTCCAACGCGTCGATTGAGTGAATAAGTAAGCTAATAAAATGAGGAATGGTCAATTTGCCAAAGGCAGGAACCACTATTTGCATTAATATCCGCGGCATGTACGAGGCCGATATATGTTCGTGGGACTGTGATGTACCAAAAGGGCCTAACCTCGATCAGCTAGACGACTGGGTTGAGTAACCTTCGGTCGGCCTCGTAATCCAAAGAAATGGATTGCTTGCGTGGCAAGTACGAGGCCGTGAATTCGTGTGGATGAGTTGTTGCCAAATTGATACTGAGAATTACACTATGGGCAAGAACGACTAATCCGATCTGAATTCGATCAGTAATCCTGGCAATGTTCTTACAATGTTCCCGATCGGAATAGCCGTTCTTGCCCATACTTATAGGCTATACCACCCCAAATGGGGGTAGTCATGGTCATACTGCAAAGTCAAGTCTAGTAAGGACTCGGCCTCATAACAATGGAATATTTCAAAGAGTGAATGACTCTCGTCGGAGGCATAGAGCATAGAGAGGGCTCGGAGACTCACGAAGGAGTATATTAGATCCAGAAACTAAATTTTCGAGCAGCCAAAATGCAGCAGACGATAGTACGACGCTTTAAAATCTCCTTTTCTTAGTATCACAAATAGATACATCAGCCAATTTCACTCAGTGTACGTGCTGCGGCGTAGATAAAATTGTGTTTCATGTGCAAACTACAGAAAGAATGTCAGATGAGTTTGTCTGAACTCATGGAACCTAAGAGTCCTGGAGTATAAAACCTCATCTCCCCGTCCCGTATGTCTTCAAGTTAGACATCCATCGACTGTCTTCTTAGTTTCTCTCTTTGTTGTCAAACGTTCCTAGTGAGTATTTGAATCGATATCCAACAGGGTCGAGGATTGACTTTCTCTTTTCCTAGACCCGGAGCCATGCCATTTAACCCCAGCACGTGTCGTAACCCTCGCCTTGTGGGAGACTTTCTCATTATCGAATGCAAACGCCAGGACGGCAAATTCCAAGACTCATCCTTGAGCCTCACTACCGTCCTAGGCGTTGACAATGGCAGATTCAGATGGGGTCGCCGCGGGTTCTCCTCGCATGCACGAGGCATTTCCCTCGCTGGCTCAGAGCTCAGGGCCGAGCTTCAGAACGGGAACCGTTGGGAATCTGATATGGTTGACCTTAGTACTAATATCCGAAACAACAACGGCGCACTGGAAGTTTTCGGCGTTACGATGGACAACCCGTAAGTCCTTCCCATACCCATACTTACCACATTCGATTTCATGCTTACTTCGATCCACAGTGGTGTTGATCCTTCTCCAGCATACTCCAGGGTTCCAAACACTTCTCAGAAGAGTTCGACTACAACTAGAACTTCCAGGTTTTCCTCGTAAGTTGATAGTGTCATTGATTATTTCAAATCTCACCTGTCTTGGTTCTCTAGGTCTTCCGAGTCCCGATCGTCTTATTACTTTAAGAAAACCGTGTCTGCGGACAAAATTAGTCTGCAAGGTTCTATTCTTCACGCCGACTGTCGAAAGGCAGATGGAACCTTCGCTTCGTCCAAGATAGATCTAGATGAGCACATTGGGGTTGTTAGTGGGAAGCTTGTCTGGGGTCACAAGGGATTCCGCTCCAAGTGCACAAACATCAGGCTCGAAGGATACACCATCAAGGTTGAATGTCACAACGAGCGAACCCATTCGTCAGTCAGTGACGATCTAGATCTCACTCGTTACCTTCAAGTTTACGACGGCATCCTGGGCGTGAAAGTTGCAGAAGCCCCCGACCCTGAGCTGTCTAACCTGTTCAGTGAAGCGCGTTGGATGAAGCCCAATGTTGATATGGAGCCCGATGCCTCTGTGGGCGTCAAGAATCCCGCATTCAAGGCTGCTTTTAGCAGTCTCGCCGAGTTGACCTCCAAACATGTGGTGACTGAAATGTCCGAGGACCTCGAAAAGTCGGTGGCCATGGAGATCAAGGAAGCGATGGGGGATAAGATCAAGGCTCAAGTGACCAAAGTGGTCGCTGAAGCTCTGAGCGAGCAGGTCCGTTCCGAGATGGAGAGAAAGGTCGAAGAAACCTTCGCACTAGCCAAGAAGGCCGTCATCGAAGCGTGCAAACAGGTCGGCGACGCTGCCATAAACAATGTCACTATCCAATGCACCGAGTCGATCATAGGCCCTATGACAGACCAAGTTCTTACCAAGTGCGACGCCGCAGTCTCCGACATCGTGAAAGAGACTACCGAGACCGCTATAAGCCACTTCCAGGAGAGAGTGGAGATTTTGATGGAGCGCGAGATTGCTTCGGCAGCCTTACGTCGGGCTCACACGAAGGCGACCTCCTTGAAACTGACCGAAGCTCAGAGCGTCCTCTAATTCTATTAAACTGCCGTATGCGTTTGACGGGTAGGGGACAGTTGGGGACAGTTTGCAGTTCGAGGGGATTCATGATTTTACGATATGAATTTGATAGTGGCTTGTTTTGATAATCGGAATGTCATATGCCTTACCAGGTCTGAGACCATAAAAGTTTCGCTGATTGGTACCGAGAGTTGATAAAAATTGCTGATATGCCTAATGGAGCTATCTCCCAGAAACGACACAGCCACGCGCAAGTCAAGCTCCCCAGAGACACCTGGGAAGCTCGTCTGTCAGGAGATAAGTGGCCCCGGGGACGATGATACTTAGCTGCCATCGGGATGCTTCCTGGACCTGGTGTCCAGATCTTGTGACAAGTTTGGTTAGTAGATTCCAATTCTGATTCCTCCTCCGTTTCGGGCCTCGTGCCTATTGTTCAGAGTCGATGCCGCTCTAGCGGTGTTAAGAGGCCTTGTCAACAGAATATGTGAAGATAGGTATTCTACTCCTGCGTATCTTAGTAGAAAGTTCATCGTGGGATATCGACGCGTCATTCATGATTCGAGAGAGCAAAAAGAGATCGATACAACGCAAAGCCAACAGTTCTGGAGCCATTTGGAAACCTGCGATAGGCAGGTCTGAGCCACAGGCTTGTTACTCCGAGTGCTTGACTCGTAGACCTAACTGGATTAACCTAAGACTAGCTAGAAGCATCCTAGGGGTAATACAATTTACCGGAGGGCTAGCACCCTCTCCCGATTGGTCTGGCGTCGTAGTTTAAGCTTAAATACCAAAAGTGGTTATCGATGGACCTGTTGGTTTAGTGAGTCACGTAATGGCAGTTGTGTTATCATAGATCGATGGACCGATAGTTATACAGAGCAATCTTCTGGGCTTTAAATCCGTGTCTGGGAAACTCCAGAACCCGATTTGGCTCTGGCCAGAGCCCAATTAGGAAACACGACATGATTACACTCAGAACCCAATTTGGCTCTGAGGGCATGATGTGCTAATTTTCGATGACTGTCAGAGCCGTTTTTGATTCTGACATGTAATTCTGATTATGCAACACCCCTATTTGGGCTCTGGACACATGCCGCAGCTGCCGCGATCAATTCCAAACCCTTAAACAGCACAATAGTCCGTTCGCGAAATTTTTTGCTCAATTTCAAGTAATAGAGATAGACCACCTAGTGTTTTAAATAAAAATGGTCATGCTGCAGGTGGGCATGTCAAAATTCGTGTCGCAAACCAGCTGGTGCCTCTAAATCCCAGGGAATTCCAACAAGTATGTACTTGTCACCTATATATTTGGCCAAATCTCATGAACAGCTTCGTATTTGTGGCTCAAGTAAGTTGTAGGATCAATGTATAGATTATCTCTTATCTTTTGATGCCCAAGATGAGATGCTCCTGAATGTGCCCCTTCCATAACAGGCAATTTTCAAAAATGCAGTTTGTCCAAGTCAACAAATGATTTTTTCAGCAAAATCTCTTAGTCCATTCTGAAAGAGAAGCATTAGAAACAGGGGTAGCAATCTACTCCATGTTAATAGCAATCAATTTGAGGGTGACATTTGAGTAGAGAACTTGAAAGTGCCAAAAATGGCCATTTGTATGCATTTCTCTTCAAATACCTACTGCAAATTGCTAGTTATTGACATGGGGTAGATTGCCGTCCCTGTTTTTGATGCATCTTTTTCAGATAGCACTAACAGATTTTGCTGAAAAAAATCATTTTTTGACTTGGAAAAACCACATTTTTTAAAAATTGCAATTATGGAAGGGGGCACATTCAGGAGCATCTCAACTTGGGTAACAAAAGGTGGGAGATAATCTGTACATTGATTTTACAATTTATTTGAGGCAGAAATATGCAGTCATTCATGGGATATGGCCAAAAATACAGGTGACCATTCACTGCCTTTCTGATTCAAAGAAGTGGCATTGACAAAAAGTTTGTTAAGGGTCAAGTGTGTAATATGTCCTGGACAGAATAATAGTAAAAACTGTAGAAATAAAGGATCCCAGAGTTATAGATGTGTGTTATTATGACTTACACAGAGCATGATTGTGTATGTACATTAGAAATAGTGACTCCAGATGGAGAAAATTCATTTATTCACATTAAGATGTTAGAAGAATACGGAATTGAAGTACTAAAGATCATGAAACAGCATCGAAAAAAATTGTCTATGTCAATAATTGAACTCGCATCAGTATACAATGTGGTATGACAATTAACCACTTCACCACGAAGTCATTGGCAAAGTTGATCATTTGATGATCAAGACCAGGATCAATTTTTGAAAACTGCGGGATTTCCCAGACATGGATTCAGAGCCATCTTCTGCGTGGAACTCACAAGTACTACCTTCCTTCCTTCCCCCCC